>OZ020290.1:11485960-11506530 GCA_963971205.1 Aethes cnicana | reverse complement strand
GCCAGCGGCAGCTCCACCATGCCCAGGAAGTCGTCGCGCGTCAGCCGGTTCTCGTCGAACACCTGGATCAGCAGCTTGTGCTCTTGGGGCTTCACCTGGAGGGAACAAACTATCTCGTCAAACTCAATAAGCTAACTACTACTACAGGTTTACGCAACTTAGAAGGCGCGTGGGTTAAGCAATAATAGACTCTACGTCAACGGCTTAGGTGCTTCGCCGCGCGCCTTCTAAGTTGTATCGTGATATACTACTACTGATAGGCTACCTCGACTCCGTCTTCCCTTCTCAAACACCTATCGAATGGAACACTACACATAACTTATTTATTTAATTCACTCCGGCCTCCGAAGACAGTTTACAACACCACTGACCGATATTGATATTGAAAATTTCAAAATTACCTAGGGTGGTGAATTCGTATATATCCCAGATCGCAGGTTTCTGTGGCCCGAACCGAAGGTGAGGGCCATAAATATGCGATCTGGGGCTTTACGAATTACCGCCCGTGGTTTGTCAAAAGTTTTACGTCTTGCCTTGGCCAAGAAGTGAGATTTTCTCTCTGCGTAGCGGGCAGAAAATCCCACTTTACGGCCAAGGGTGATGTAAAAGAATTTACCAACACACTAAAATCGGGACTTAATCGTGTAAAAAACCATTTATTTTTGTCCTCGACGCTACGACGTTAGTTTTTTACCCAATTTTAGTGTACTTAATATGAGTGTGTATCGCGGAAGTTTGAGACAATGTAAGAATTTATCAAGTTAATATTAAGTACTTTATGTATTTTTTTATTTTTTTAGCTAGATTGCAGCTCCACCTCATTTTTGGCTTCACTGAAAATCAGCGTCTCGAAATCTTCGTCAGCATTTCAAGACAACAATGCTGAGTGGAGACCATTTTGGCAAACTAATATAATATTAGCTATTTTAATAATAAGTATTCAGTACATATGTGTGTGACTTAGCCGCTTTTGTGTCTATCCTTACGAGCTCTCATTATATTTTCATAAATTGTTATTATCTGTAAGGAAACTCCAGGTTTATGATTCTTTATAGTTTTCAATACAGTAATTGTAATATGTACAACTGTTTGTTTCTAAATAAAAGAAAAAAAAAATACTAAGGTAAGCGATCACTGCAGCCCATGGACACCGAATCTTTAGACTTCTTATTAAGAAACCATAAGATCTCGAATGTGCTGCCCACGCATAGTCTATTCTTGCTTAATCGAATTATCTAGACCAGTTTTTCAAGATTGTAAAGTGCTTAAATGAATACTCACCCTGAACACAAACTCTTGGTTCCATACTGGATTCAATGTCTGAAACGAAACGCAATTCACTTTAGATAGATAACAAAACGCAACAACCATGTTCACCTACACGTTTTCATTTTAAAGAAAATTGAGTCTTTTTATTATTATTATTATAGACGGACAAACAGGCAGAAGGCCCACCTGATGGAAAGCGGTTACCGCCGCCTACAGACATTTGTAACACCATAGGCATCACCAATGCGTTGCCGGTCTAAAATAAAATTAGACACATTTCGATATAAAATCTGCTCGCCAAAATCGTAAGCAATTGGATGCATATGGCTGATATTGTTAGTAATTACACTTCCAATACCAATCAAATCTGACATTTGAGACTGGACCTCCTTTGCTCTATTTTACTACTACAGCCTATTTGCGTCCCACTGCTGGGCACAAGCCTCCTCTCATCACGAGAGGGCTTGGGCTACAGTCCCCCCGCTGGCCCAGTGCGGATTGGGGACTTCACACACATCTCTGAATTGCTTTGCAGATGCGTGCAGGTTTCCTCACGATGTTTTCCTTCACCGAAAAGCTCAGTGGTAAATTCAAATTGAATTTCGCACGTTAGTAAACTTAGAGGTGCGAGCCGGAATCGAACCCCGACCCTCTGCATGCTCTATTTTAACTGTAAATATTTTCAATTTGCACTTTCCAAAGAGATGTCTACTTGATTTTACTTCCTTCACCGAAAAGGTCACTGGTAAATTCAAATTCGCACATAAATTAAATAATTTCAGAGGTGCGAGCCGGATTCGAATCCCCGACGGGTAGGTCAAACCAATAGGCTACCACGGCTTCACTTTTTTTAAGCAGACGTAATAGTACATTACTACAAAGGCCGGTAAGGAGGAAGTTGCAGGCCGAGTATTATATACGGCCGAACGAAGTGAGGCCGGATAGTAACGAGGCCGACAACTTCCGTTCCCCGCCGATGTATGTATCGTGCTTTTCTCAAACATGCAATGAAATAATATTTTATACATAATATATTTTGTCTTTTTTACATAAATAAAACTGCGCTACCTATGTTGCAAATATGGTTAATGTTTTTTTAAAGCTGTATTGGCAGAATGTCATAGCGAACCATAGAGTAAATATTGCTTGTAGCTTTTTTAAATGGCGGAATGCCAAGATTCTGTGTCACAAATAAATCAAATGGAAATTTAAAAAAAGTGAGTTGCCGGCCTAGGCCTGCACCGTTTGTATGAAATTACATTATAAACCAATTTGTCTAGCCGCGCCTGAAACGTGATACTTCCCAGGCTAATAAGAAGAACATAATATCAACATTTCATTGCATGTTTGAGAAAAATATATAAAAGGTACCTTTTTCTTCGTCTTAGTGAGAAAAGTCTCGAGTGTCACATCGCCGTCGACTTTCTGCAGCTCCACCCGGACATAAGGGTCACTGGGAACAAAAAAAAACAAATATTATTAACATAGATTATACTAGCGACCCGCCACAGTTTCGCACGGAAATTGGAGCAACTATCTATTGGTGAATGCCGCACAAATCCGTTTAGTAGTTTTTAATAATATCAATAAAAATATCTTGAGACATTTGACACAAATTGACCTAGCCCCAAAGCTTGTACTATGGGTGCTAGACAACGATATAAATACTTATATAGAGAAATACATACATATATAAATACTAAACATCCATGACTCGGGTACAAACATTCGTGCTCATCCCACAAAGCTTGCCCCTAGCGGGATTCCAACCCACGACCGTCGGAACAGAAGACAGGGTCACTACCAACTGAGCAAAACCTGTCGCCGTTTTAAAATATAACATTAGTATATGGATATTCTTGACCTAGTATTTATTATTGGTAAGCATTTGACACACTATAGTCAAGGCCTGTGAATAACTTGCAAGGACGTTTAAAAATAATCATTGGCTTTAAATATATTACTAAGTCAAACATTTTAAGCGAGAGACCTCATCATGTTCTTATTGACATGTATTAATGAACTCTTTTATACATGATGTATTTCATTATTTATTGCCATTTTGAGACTGTCGACATCTATGGAATTTATATTTATTTGACAATGGAGGCCATCTCCATATTTTTTTTTTCTAGACCCTTGGAGACTATACATCTCTAAGATCTTAGATTTAAGTTTAAGTTAGGGACTATACATCCCTTCAATATAATTTTAGTACGTACCTATATGTATATTTTATACATGTAATGTAAATTTTGTAAATTATGAAAGAAGGCCTTGAGTTTGTTGCGGCGCTTCTTCTCAAGCAATGGGTCTAGGAAGCGCTGGTAGGGCCTAAATTCTTTTTCTGACGTGTAAAAGTGCCCCTATGTGGCCAATTTGCTGAATAAATGATTGAATTGAATTGAATTGAATATCCAATAACACTACTTCTGCGGTCATAAATTTTGTTTGTATTGTCCCAGAGGTCAGACAATCAGGCCCAGATTGTCATGGGCGTGAGTCATAGCGATAAACACGACGTCACGAATTAGCGCTTTAGGTACTATTGTGAAATGTCTAATTCCATTTTATATAATACCCGTTATTAATAAAAGCTAGTCTCAAACTGCCGTGGTGGCCTAGTGGTTCGACCTACCGCCTCTCATGCCGAGGGTCGGGGGTTCGATCCCGGCTCGCACCTCTATGTTTACTTATGTGCGAAATTCAATTTGAATTTACCACTGAGCTTTTCGGTGAAGGAAAACATTGTGAGGAAACCTGCACGCATCTGCGAAGTATTTCAAAGATGTGTGTGAAGTCCCCAATCCGCACTGGGCCCGCGTGGGGACTATAGCCCAAACCCTCTCGTGATGAGAGGAGGCCTGTGACCAGCAGTGGGACGCAAATAGGCTGTAGTAGTAGTCTCAAACTAAAATGTATTGGGAAAAGAATAGATATATTCTTACTAATACGAAGTGTAGAGAGGAATCTATAAATAAGCTAATCTAACTATGCTAAATTACTTATTTTAGATGGCCTACATTTATTATTGCGTCATGTCATAAAATGAAAGCAACTTTCTACTATATAATTCACACTGAAAAAGGAATTTAAAAATGAAAACATCATCAATTGATTTTGATCAATTAAACCTTGAAAAAGATTTTAAATGAATAAATAAACACCTTGGAACATTTCACACAAATTGACCTAGCCTCAAACTAAACAAAGCTTTTACTATGGGTGTGAGACAACAATATAAATACTTATGTACAGAAATACATACTTATAGAGATCTTCTACTATCTAAAGTCCCGCGCCTTCACATTTCAAAATGCTTCAATGTATTTAAAAAGCACCACCAACATTCTCAACACATGTGTGCGTGCTGAGACAGCCATCAACTATGCGTTGAGAGTGTTGGTGGTGCTTTTTAAATATTAATAAAAAAATTGAAGCGTTTTGAAATGTGAAGGCGCGGGACTTTAGATAGTAGAAGATCTCTACTTGTAGATTGCTTCTATAAATTATTTAAATTACAAGTAAATATTGAAAAGTACAGAAGAACCTGACCACACATTATTTGCAAAAACTAATGGCTTTCTATTGAGTTTCCCATGGCGCTCCTTCTGACCAATGGATGTTCTCCAAAGCACTGGTAAAGTCAACGTAATTAACGTGTAAAACGACCCAGATTTGGCTAATGACATAAATAAATTATTGAATGTCAGTTATTTATAGGTTAATCAATAAAATATAAAGATCCCACGCCCGTCGCTACTCCTTTCATTATATTACTTAAGGTATGCAAGGAAATAGTTGTTTTATGCGCTGTTTCATAGATAAAGGCATCCAAGGTCAGCTAATACATGGAGAATATATCAATTACCAGAATTGCGCCGCTGTACTGAGAATATTAAAATAAAAAGTAGTAGTATGGATTGTGTCAGTTAATGTAACGAAAATGCACTTTAAATTTGCAAGTGCCTTTTCACTATATTAAATGACAGGATCAGTGTTGTCAATGTCTAGTCTAAATTCAAGGCCAATTTCATCAAATTACATTGAGATGTTGTTGCATCAAATATTAGAAAATATCTTTAAAATAAATTCATTCCTAGAAATAAACTTTTACATTTATACTATTTTATAATATTACTAGCTTTTCCCCACAACTTCGTATGCACAGAAATATTAAAAAATAGTTTTTTTCCTCCTCTCTTAGTGCTCCCCTACCTGCAATAACCTGCATTTCAAATTATTACAGCTCTCTATGACCAGTAGTTATGGCTCTGCATTGATCGATCAGTCAGTCAGACAGTTTCTTGTTTTATATATATAGAAGACTACTATTAGTAGGATAGGACAACTGCTTTAAAGAAACAAATTTAAGTAAAAGTAGCTATTTTTTACATTTACAAGTTAAGGGACAGTCCCTGCAACTGAGTTGCCACTTCAGTCATGGTGAGTCACTCTTTAACATAAGGATGTAGCCACGGAACGGAAGTTAGCACAGTAGATAGCTATCTGAGATAAAACTTAATGAATTCCTTTTGCTTCTAATTATTTTTTTATCTAGGAAATTAAAAATTGGCAATAACAAACCCTGAGCAATTATCCTGGTACTGACTGAGCGAGCAGCCTCGGGGGCATGAGCCGCGACGTTTGCCTCGCAAGCCAAATAGCATAAAAGTTGCATGGCAGTCAGAGCCAATTTTACTTGAGTGAGATAGTCATGAGCTGAGACCATATGTTAGGAAAGTTATCGCTACCACTGCCTTTGTAATAATAATACAGCTTTTACAAAAAAGCATACGAAAATATATTTTTAGTTATATGAAAACTGATTACCCACCAAAATCTTTGCCTATGGCTCCACTTAACATAGATACTGTTTTGTTTTCTTACCTTGCTCCAAAAATGTCTTTCTTTGCCAATGAATAAGCTCCTAATATCTTCAGACGAAGCAGGAAGCTGTTTTCATCAGTCTGAAACAGAGAATTCTTATATCAAACAGTATCAATTACTTTTGGTATTGTTTCATACTAGAAAATCTGTTTAGTGTGAATATTATAATGTTATTATTATTATTAGGAGCCTCTTTTGTCCCACTGCTGAGCAAAGGCCTTAATAAAATTAAAATAATATTCCATACAGACCGCATAAAAGTGGAGAAATCAGAGGTGCTTGGTAATCTAATAACAGATTGCTCAAGATAAATTACATATTTCAATTAATACTGCATTTTAACAACCGGAAATTAAAAAGGAAAACCAAATTTTTTTCAGTATTATTAGCAACAGAAACAATTATATGGTTTTCCTGGAACTTAAAATAGGACTGATTCCTCATATTTTATTATTTCGGCTGAAAGATGTCCACTGCAGGACATAGGCCTCCCCCATGGCTCACCACTTCGTCCCGTTCTGTGCTACTTGTTTCCAACGGTTTCCCATGACCTTCGCGATTGATATCAAAACTGAATCCTAAATAAATAAAAAAGGATTTTTATCATTCACTCCCAAATCCTTTCTGCTAATATTTTTTTATTATTTGTTTTTTTTTATAGTTGTTTGTTTTGAATGTGTGGTATTACTTACAATATGAAACTAGTAAATATACTATGTTATGAATAAACCACATGAAAGATGGTCCTTGCCTTCGCACACTTGATCAAATACTACACATAACTACGTCTAACTTCTTGCAAAATTGCAGATATATTATCAAGGTAGGACCTTTGTTTATAAACATAATACAGCACACTAACTTTCACTATGCTCTTTTGTGGAACTGGAACACACAAAATAAGTAAGCGACGAATAACATAACGCTGGCTTAAGCCAAAATGCCCAAGTTAAAGGGCAAATCTCATTAAATGGCTTAACTAACACCTACACAAACTCTACGTAAATGCCATACAGCAGTTTTATCATGTGTTCTATACTTTGAAAGAAGAAAATATCCTTATATTAAATGCAAAGCTTCCGTCTAGATGATAATCAGCTTGGAAAATGTGAGTAAAACAAAAAACGTGTTTACATTAAACACAATCGACATAGTAATGTGTTGTAACAATTGGTCTCCCAATTGCTTTAACTACACAGCCTTAGGCCATACTTACACGAGTGTCCGACTGCCAAGCCATTACCCATGTGAAAATAAACTATTTTTTAAACGGAATGAGAAATAATCCACATTCCCAGTAAGTCATAAGGTTGGAGCAATCTGTTTTATGACACGTCGTTTGTTCGGCAACTCCTCAAAACTTCGCTCACACGTTATTAACATATGAAATATGGTATTACTTATTAAACATAAAATCTATTACACCAAAACTGCACTAATTCTCAACACAATCATGTAAAAATACAAACAAAAAACTAAAAAATTGTGAAAATTATTCACTCCGCCTGACAATTAAGTGACAGAATATTTGTCATTGTATTTTTTTTACGCATAACGTTCCGTTACACGGAAGATGAAAGCGTTTGAAGTAAGAGCAAACGATTTCCTTCTCGATGCAATCGAGTTTTAGTGATGTGCTAACATGTGCGCGATAATGTATCAAGATCTTGGTAGCACAGAATCCTTTTTTGTATTGTAACGACACTAGTGCTGTTATGGGGTAATAAACAGCACTTTTTAAATCAAATGTGTTAAAAAGATTTTTTCAAGTTGTCCATGAATGTGTAAACGGGATTTAACAGTAGAGAAGTACGAAAAAATAATTAATTAACAATTGAAACGACGAATTCTTTATATACTGGGCGATTCCTTTTTTCGGATTTGGGGTTCCTTTAAAATATTATTTTATATTACATCAAAATGCAGACTGATCGATCAACACACAGCTTAAAAACATGTGGCATGGCAGAAAGGTTTTTCTACTCGCCTTACGTAAGTGAGCACTAAAATAGTAGATTGTTTATCAAGGGACTAAAACAAGCCATTATGACACGAGATGTTTAGCCACCCGAGCAGAGCGAGGGTGGCTATAGTTCGAGTGTCATTATGGTTGTTTAGTCACGCGTTAAACACTCTGCTTTCCACTTCGAATGCGAGGAAAAAAAAACGAAGTTCCATGCAAAATTACGATATTTATTATAACAAAGTAGATAACCGGCTACTTCCCGATGACCTAGAATCATGAAATTTGGCCAGAAGCAAGGTCTTACAGCACACGTACAGGAATAAATCTGATAACCGTAAATATTATATATTTTGGTGCAAGAAAAGCCAATTTACTAGTACAAACTTATCATTTGCGGTTGGCGCAGTAGCCGTGTCTACTTCACCAACCGCAAATAATAAGTTTGTATTGTTAAATTTGCATCATCAAGTTTGTATGTACGGAACCCTCGGTGCGCGAGTCCAACTCGCACTTGACCTGTTTTTTATCACGTGACGCTTTGAAGGATATTTAGCCAACAGATTCAAACTTGAAAACTATTAATATATTTTAAAACTAATTGGGTCATGAATTATTAAATGAATTCACTTTAAATAAAACAAGATTCATAGGTATTCGTAATCATTAAATCGTGTTTCACGAAATTAAATCGTTTTTTCACGCCCTAGAAATTGTCTAGGTTCACTGAAAATGGGGATAATCCTCCTTTCACAAACTCTGTGGTTGGCTGTTTAGGCGGGTTTCCAATGTAAATTAAAAAAAAATACTTTAGTCCCTAGAGACTAAAAAAGAGCTTTAGTCCCGATGTGCAGAGACTAAAGTAACATTTTAAGAGCATGTGAAGTGAAAAAGGATTTTTGGAAATTCGACACCTAAGACAACTAAGCAGGTAAAAAAAGGTTACAAATTTGTGTGAAAGTAGGCAAAAGGTTATTATTAAGGTATTAATCCTATTAATAAATAATGTTAAGAGTTTTTTGTTAGATGCATAAGTACCTACATATTCAAGATTGGAATTTATCATTAATTCAACTTATTGAAGTCGTGATGGCCTAGTGGTTCGACCTATCGCCTCTTGTGCAGAGGGTCGGGGGTTCAGTTCCGGCTCGCACTTCTAAGTTTACTTATGTGCGAAATTTAATTTGAATTTACCACTGAGCTTTTCGGTGAAGGAAAACATCGTGAGGAAACTTGCACGCATCTGCGAAGTAATTCAAAGATGTGTGTGAAGTCCCCAATCCGCACTGGACCCGAGTGGCGACTATAGCCCAAACCCTCTCGTGATGAGAGGAGGCCTGTGCCCAGCAGTGGGACGCAAATAGGCTGTAGTAGTAGTAGTAGTATTTATTCTGTAAATATAAATAATTAAAAACCTATTAGTTTACTACTTAGTAATTTATAATTAATTTCAACAAAATGTAAGGTGATATTGATATTTATTGTTTATTCAGTGACTACCGTCGTATTGATTGTTATAAAGGAAATATTTTAGGAATAATGAAATTAATAAATAAGCAGTAGTTAGGTATTTAATGAAGAAAGAGCTGCCTTATATTTAAACTAGCCTTTATATGCGCATTAAAATTAAAATGTAAAATCTTATTGTATTTCTCATTCCCATGGGAATTTTGGGAAATCCTCTCTTTCTGCCCCACTAAACTCACCAAGAAACCGACAAGCCAAATTTGAGCTCCCTGCGACCAGTAGTTACGGCTGTGCGTTGTCATAAAATCAAATCAAATTATTCAATTAAGCAAATAGGCCACATCTGGGCATTGGACATCTGTTACTCAATCAGTCAGACTGTAACGGAAGAGTTTTCAAAATATTGATATTATGCTTCGGCTTTATGTTAAAACATTAATACATATAGTACTAAATAAGCACTACGTGCTGTAATTCCTAATAAGATCCCATTGATGGTACGAATGCGAACCGCCAAAATTTATAGTGTACTGTCGTCAGGCCGAGCGAAACACATTTAACTTAATTTGACTATTAATATTCTACAATAGAACGACGGCATTATAAATAACGATCTACTAGACGACAGTCACTGGCACATTTGCGATTACTTTGATTTTTTAATGCTTAAACGATAAAGTATGACGGATTATTATCATAATCATTGTGTGAAAATTTTCACATTAAAGAGATAACTGGAGCGTACATTCCATTAACGCTGTAGTATAATTTGCACATCTTATTTAGATGCTTGAAAATCTCTAAACCTGATGCTGCAGGGAATATCGTGGCTCAGGCCTGGGCAGCCGAGTAGGTCGCCGCCAGGACGACCAGGAGGACGAGCGACTGCGGATCCCCTCATCAGCACCGATGTCTGCGAGCCTCGTTGCACGCATCACTCCGACGGCATCACTCATTCTTCAAACAAAACTTTGTACGCACTAAACAGCACACATATAACTCCACCATTACTTTTAATTTTGCTATTGAGACAATAGACTCTTAACAAACTGCACGTAAAACACACTCAAGGCATTGAGTGAGCCATATGACTGCTCTAATCTTATCATGACAAGAAATGGCCACGATAAAAGAAGTCAGCGTTTACAATTAGCATTTCAGTGATAACCGCATCACACTGATAGCGTATATTAGACTTTATTTTTAATAACAGTAACAGTTAGTATGCATTCCTAGAGTAAATAAGGCTGTATACATTTGTTTTCGACTTCAAGTACGATTGTTGTGAAATAATGCGTCTACCAGTGACCAGTTAAGTATAAAACAACGTTAAACACCATGTTTGTTAGTGATTTTAATTTTCTTACATTGTTAGCAATATCATAAAACTTTGTCTGTAGGGAAAAAAGGATAAATAAAATATAAACAAAGGTTTCAAAGAAAGGATTTTACTGTACCAATTCAAATATGAAACACCTAATAATATTAATTAATAAATTATTTTCCTACATTTCCAATCCACCCTCGACTATATAAATATTTGTATCATTATTCTATTTTATTTAACCCATGACGTACTTTGTTGATGAGAACGTAATCACCTTCATTATTTGCCTTTTGTCTTGCTGTTGCCATGGACTACGATAGAACTTTTGTTTTGCGACCTTGTCACTTTGTAAAGTTGTATGAAAGGATATTCTATCATGAGGCAGAGAGGCAGAGAAAACATAAATGTAAGCGCCGACACTCCGAAGCCATCCACCAACTGCAAAAAAGAGATTTTAAATAAGTATGACCTTACCTAAAGCTTACACATTAACATGTAGAATATCTTTTTTCCGTTCCCGGTAAAATTTTACATTATAAAGCTACTTGAACGTCGCGCCATTTAAAGAAAACAACAAAGACCGGGCACAAGAATATTAATTGAAAAAAAATATCTCAGCAGTAGAAATCGAAACATTTAAGGAAGCAAAAATAAAGATCCCAAATTGAATTTGAACTCAAAACTAAAAGAAAGGTAATGTTACCTACCACATTAGCTACAGACGCGTTGAGAGGATACAGGCGGTTGGCTACCAGAACTCTGTTCACGATGACATGCATCAACAAAGCGGAGAGAGATAGCCTGCTCAAGACTACCCATCCCTGCCACTCAATGACATTCCGGTATATATCTGAAACGTTTTAAATAAACTTACTAGAAAAAAAATCGATCTACTTTATTTTACACTACTTAGCCCGGTGAAGTTCGTATGTTATTTCCAGGGTCTTGAACTATCACAATACCAAATTTCATCAAATATGTCCAGTCATTTTGACGTGAAGGAAGGACAAATAAACAAACACACTTTCACATTTATTAGTGAGCCTGCCTCGGATGCCGGGAAAATGATTTTAAGCTTTTTGACTAAATAACCTCCCCCTCTCCTCCATAACAACACTCTACTGAGGAGAAGTTTAGAGCGGCTCCAATGGGCTGGCATCGTCATTTAATGACAAAGGCCCAAAAAAAAAAGATTAAAAAATATATATATATCAATGGATTAAAAGTGTCATACATAGTTCATGTGATCTTGGATGCATGTGAACCTCGGTCACAAACCAAGTTGGGAGCGTAACCTACGTAAGGACGTGAACGTGTTGAGCCTACTAAAACCGAGATAGCACTGGCTTGGATTAATTTAATAGCCTCAATTTACAATAAGTAACGTGTCATTAGAACATTAGCCAGCTTTGAATTAATATTTTGTATTATCTCCAACCAGTATTGAAATAAAACAATTTTTTATACATATATCAAACAGAAAAATATATCTTTTAAATATATATATATATATATATATATATTTAATATATTATTATTAATATATTATAATGGGCTTTGAGTTGAATCCTATACTAACCTTCAACCTTAAAGATGCAGCCCAAAATGAAGACACCCATGATCACAGCAAACACCGGCTTATCGATGGTGGCGTACAACGATACGGTGAAAGGAGACGTCATGGTGAAAAGCAGCCAGATTCCCATAATCGCATATGTTAACAACACAGGTATTGCAAACTTAAACGCTAAAACGAAATGCTGTAACAAAATGTAATAATGAATTTTTGAAATTCCTCTATAGATTTTAAGTATATTGGATTAATATGCATATATTAGGTACACACATAAAACCATTTCATCGAAAATGTTAGGACAATCCTGTCTGTGCTGTTCGGGGATTCCCCCAAATGATTGGTTATTTAATTCTTGCTCCCGAGTTATTTTGTGAAAGAATGAGAAAAAAACTGAAGTACAACAAAAACTTTTTGTCAGTTTTTAAGACCTTGTGTCGCTGACAAGGTAAAACGAAAATTAAAATTACGAAAATTCTGTTATGTAATGAAAGACCAGAACAAGCACTATGTAATGCAAATGCATTTCAAATGTTACATAAAAAATGTACTTGTAATTGTGCATAAACGGTAATTTATTACTACGATTTCTTTCTTACCTTATTTTTCTTCAAGTCATACATAGACGATTTCATTTTCAGATAAAAACAAGCTGATATTATGCCAATAATAGCTGATGGCAGGTTGCCCCATAGCGATTGATAGAGCAAGTGAAAAGATTTTTCAAATTTGAAACTATTTAAAAGGTTCCTGAAATAAAATAGAAAAACATATTAGTAACATATTATTCCGTTAAAACTAAAAAAATACCCAAATCGCAAACTCCATAAACAGACGGAGGAGGAGAAGGCACGATAAATGAAGTACTTAGCTACCAAACTGATAATTTCAAAAACCAATCAAAATGTCTTTTTGTGGCAAAGAAAATAATTATAAACTTTTATGCAAAAAATAACAATAAAACATTTTCTTAACAAAGGGGTGGCGATATAGTGTGCAAAAACTGGAACACCATGAACCTGAGCTATGAAATAATGAGATGTCACTATAACTATAAAACAAACAGACCAAGGCAGGTAGGTATCAATTCAATATTTCGGACGGAGTCTCTTTAAAAATACAATGAGTGAATTCAGAAAAAAATATATTAATATGTACTTACTCCGGGTTCATTATTTGTAGACCCGGCTTCAGCTCAAGAAAGTAGACGACGGTGAACAGCAGGGCCAGGGACGTCGCCAGCAAACCAGTCAGAATTTTAGGTATTTCATCCTTCCGCCTCACCAAGTAAACGGTGATAATTGTTGTAATTAGATACACTTGGAAATCTACTGATAAGTACCTGTAAAGCGCAAACATAGTGTCATAAGTCACGAAACAATTTACGTCGATGATTTCCTGTTAACATTTATACAGTTTAATAATTTTTACTATAGTTAGGCGGTTATTGTCCTCTGTTTATTTTGCAATTAAGGGTACTGTCCTCTTTAGGATTTTTTTTTTGATTTGAAGAAGTGTAAACCCAACATTTAAAAAAAACATTTTTAAGGAGCTGCCTTTAATATTTTACCATATAAGCTTTTTTTCAGATTGGTCAGTTCATGCAAATTTAATTTGTGAATTGAAAATATTTTCACGAGTTTTATCATTGTCCTTGACATCTTATTAACCAGGAAAATGATTACAAAGTCTAAACCACAAGCAAAAAGTAAACTTATTGTAAAAAAAAATAAACAGTAAAAACCTTTAGAACAATTTATAATTCAATTCCATTAAATTTTTGTAAGTCGGCCTTAAAGGTATTCTTAGCTCATTAGAGCTTTATTATGCCCATAAATTACACAAAACGGTGATTTTTCATCGTGGGCCATGATTGTAATTATTACCAGGCCTGTGGGTGACAGCTGGGTGGGTAAAAATTCTGTAACAGGAACAGCTGTCGCCAGAATGTAGACCGGCAGAGCTCTGCTTCCCCTTCGACGTGTTTTTTCCACAGCGGACCGTCACCTAGGTGAGGAATCAGAGTCGCTGATAAACCCACTGCCGTTATAAACACTGGAGCTATTCTGGAATTTTGAATATATGTATGTATCTTCGTCCGCAGTATCAGGATAAAACACAATATCAAATACATCACTAAGTCATCATCATTATCACTACATAATCTCTAGGAACCTTAATGTAAAACCTACCTCACGTATCTTTCAATGGTAGCTTCAGCAACTGCCTTATAACCTAGCTTTGTACGTTCGGCATCTCCAAAAGTTTTCAAGGTTCTTAAGAAACTCGTTATCACTATAAAGGTTTGTATAGCTAGAGTTCCATTGAAAAATAATACAAATTCCGGACGATCCCCAATCTGAAAAAAGCAAAAAAGGCATTCAAAATTTCACATCAGCATCACAGACTTAAGAAAATTTTCTGTCTTCAGGTCTTCAGGAAATCCGTACCTATGACTATTTAAAAATGCATATTTAATGCGTCATTGACCTATGGCCTTCGCTTTTAAATCACATTTATAGCTGAAAGAAAACTAATAATAGTTGAAGAATAGGATTACCAACCACAATCTATCCATTTCTAGCGTTTACTCGCGAAGTCAACAAACACATTTAAACATCAAACAAAACAAATCACGTGATTCTTTGCTGTCTGTCAGCCTCGTCAACCTTCATCCACCCATAGTGAGGTCTCCACTATTGTTGGCAATATTCCAACCCTACATCTAAGCGTTTTCAGTGACGAACCTTTGTGAGCATGTTTGTGAGAGCCCTTAGTTCCGTAGTAGTGGACGTCTTTCGGTTGAAATGATGATGATGATGATCTAAACATTCCTAGTGAGATCAGAGGAAACAGACATCTTAAATATAAATTTACTTAAGATATTACATACCAATTCTACATATCTCGGGTTTGGAAGAAATCCGATCACTAACGCCATAATCGTGTGTGCAATATGTACCAATACTGTTAAAATGGCTCTGCGGAAATAAGATTTGCAAATTATATAAGTGTTAACAAATTATTTAAGTTTGTAGTTTGTATGCAGTCAGCAGTAGAAAGAAGTACGCTGTTTAACATAGGTACATATACATACATATTATGATATGGTGCCATCGAGAGATTATTTCTAGCTATTTATTAACTGCTCACTAGTAATTTTTACTACTATTGTCTGAAGCAGAGTGTTTAAACAAACGGTGTATGGGACAAATATCACACTACATTTATAAAAAAAGACGAAAAACCATAAACCGAAGTCCGAAGTCTTTTTACGGTTACGGTATCTTAATTAACAACTAAAATGGAGTTTTTTTAAATATAATTTGACTTAATGTAATGCCTTAACGAAAAAGCCGTGGTGGCCTAGTGGTTTGAACTACGCCTCTCATGCCGAGGGTCGGGAGCTCGATTCCGGGTCGCACCTCTAAGATTCCTTACGTGCGTATTTCAATTTGAATTTACCAGTGAGCTTTTCGGTGAAAGAAAACATCGTGAGGAAGCCTGCACGACGCATCTGCGAAGTAATTCAAAGATGTGTGTGAAGCCCCCAATCCGAATTGTGCCCGCGTGGCGACTATAGCCCAATCCCTCTTATGATGAGGGGAGGCCTATGCCCAGCAGTGGGACGCAAATAGGCTGTAGTAGTAGTAATTAAAATAACAAATACTCTATTAGTGACCTCATTCCATGAAAACATAAGAAATTCTCTCCAGTTGTCCCAACTTTGTTCGTTAACTTTCTCCAGTTCTCTCGTAGAGAAAATGCCATCAGCCATGTGTTTTCTGTAGCAATATAATGACAAAAATATAAACATACAGGAAAAGAAGAAAAGTAATAACGATGTCGACATTGTCGACGCAGTGTTGACCTAGTCAGTAAGTCAGTTCGCATATTCAATTATAATTGTTTGTACCTACGTTTTACTTGAACTGTGATCTCAGGTAACGCTAATTAATACATAGTATTTTTTCTCAGAACGATCGATTCACTTTGTAACCTTTGAACTTACAGCTTTAACATAATTAGCTCGTAATATGCACAATTAGCTCACCTTTTGATCTATCCTTGCAAGAAATGTCGTATGCTGTTCCGATAAAATTCATGAATATGACCGCACTTATGTACAGTAAAAACATACGGTCTATTGAATCGAATTTTCTCTTATCATCACGATTTTTGCAATAATCAAAATGTGATAAGTGAGCTCGGAGTCCATATTCTTCTGTTATATCTCGGTCTATGCAATTTTCGAAAGATTTTTCTAAAGACATTGTTTCGTTGATGGGACATTTTCCAATGCTTCCTAAACATCTGCCACGGTATAGTTTGGTGTGATTAAAGTTTATCACTGTGTGTTGCGTTAATTTCTGAAATAAAAGATGGTCTTTACTAACACAATATGTGTAAAAGCATCAAGTTGCTGATTCTTAAAGTAAATACTCAACATCTCCTAGAGTAAAATTAAAAATAGAAAAGTTTGTGGAACAAAAATAAAAATAAAAACTTAAGATAAATACACAACTACATATACAAACCTTTAACGTATCGTAAACATGGGATGGTTGAGAAGCTTGTAATTCAAAAGTTCCTACGCAATACACTGTATCCTTTTGAGATAAACATTTTTCGTAATGTTCAAGGACAAACAATTCGGGCAATTTATAGTAGTCTTCATCTAAAAAAAAACGTGTTTAGTGCACTTTGAAATATCATAAGAAAAATAAATCAGTGCTTATTTTATTATCCATATTGATATTATCATTATTACTTTTTTTGTTTTGTTTTATTTGTTTATTAGTTTGCACAGATTTTGATGAAGTATCATATTCGGGTATGCAAACTCTAAGTCTACGCGAACAAAGTCACGGGTGACTATTAGTATATTTAATTAATAGTATAAGTAGTCTAATAAGTAAATGAATAACCCAAATACTTATCAAGAAATTTCTTATTCAACTTTGGAGAGGTTAGAGGAAGTTCTAATGACTTAGATAGTTTATATGATGTACTTACCTGAGATCTGGTACAAAAAATTTGAGCAAAAAGTTTTGCCAAAAAATACACATATCACCATCAAAACTTGAAAACTCATTGTAAAGTTTTAAAAATATGAATTTAAAAACTCATACATTAAAATAAATTACCAAAATTGTAAAATCACAACTTTTGCAACAAATTTTATATTAATACAATAAAAGAACAAATAACTCTAACAGCGTGAATCCGTGATCTCCAAAATGTAATGGATGTTATGGATAAAGTAGGCGATGCGGCGCCCGCGCCGGTTGGTGGCAAGCTGGTAAGTCAGTGATTCAATACAATACACAGACGCATGGAGAGACTCCAGACTGAGCGCTAGATTCATAAGTATAAAATAAACTCTAATAAATAGACAACAATATTGAGCAAAAGTAGTTTCGTTGTGTGGATTTAAGTAAAGATAAAAAGTTTTGAAAAAAATGAATTAAAATGTAAACTTGAGGGTATACCCACGTTAATACAGTTGCATTTTTGTCTATAGTAGGTATAGCTCAAAATGATTACGTTTAAAAACGAAAATGGTTCAAATAGTTCACCAGCAATATTGCGTTTTCTCTGAATTTTATATAAGACTTACGTATATTATCTTAGATCTAGATCATTGTTTCTTTATTCCCATAAATCTCGGGAGGATAAGTAAATAAACACTTTCATTTTATTTATGACCACATAATTTGTCACCATTTGTAAAAAAAAAAAATCTCATTCCATCATAGTCTCATCGTTAATTCAGTAAAAAATATTCCTTCATAAAAAACTATAACAAAAAGATAACAAATTAAAAGTTACACATAACTCTTTCAAGTTACTGCCAGTAACTTACTAGTTGAAATCGGTTTAGTAACTGTGGTTGAAATCGATTTAATCGAAGAATCGGATCGATAATTATTGCCCATCCCTTCGACTGTGCCATTACTGACGTTTGAATTGTCATACAATAGTGACAAGTCAACCACTGCGTGATTTCCATCAGTGTCATGCATTTATGATTTCTTATAGCTTCTAAATTCAACCTTAAGAAACAACGTTAGAGTTCGCTTTTAAATTAAAAAAAAAAGAAATCGCTTGAAAAGCGAATACATTGGAAGCGGAAGCGTTCCAGTATTATGATGTTGATGTGATATGTTGTGAACAGTAAAATGTTTTTTGACATAGATTTAAGAATTTTCAACTGATTTAAGTCATAGATATAGTTTCAATTATATTAGTTCTGATAGAAAATGACGCAGCAACTAATAAATGAAAATAGTAAATACATTTTAGAGTAAGTTCTTGAATTCGGAATTCTAACCTGTAACCATTTAAAACTTCTGTTATTTGTCAATGTATCTCTATTTATTGCAGTTTATTTTCCGAACAAACAGTGGATTCGCAGAGTTTAGATTCAATATGCGCTCAAGTGCAAAAACGGTTTCCTAAAACTGAACATTTTAACTGTAAGTATCATTTTTATTATTATTTGAAAAAGGCAGATTTAATAGGAGCTAAATTCTGCTTTGAGGCTCCCAGTGCCAACATAATATGTTTCTATGTTATTTTTCTTTCTGTTTACTTCAATGATGTCATTTAGTATGTTACGGTTTAAAGATACTGATAGAAATAAAGCTGCTTTAGATTAAAGCTGACCTATAGGATACATACTAATCCAAACACCTCAATAATATATTCTCCACAGTATGCCTCTTGCTATCCTCGCTGATCACGGGGGGAGACCTTTCCGTGCCCGGCCAGCGAGTGGTCGCCCTGGCGCTGCTCCATGATGTGTACAAGATAGACAACCCATTCAGCCCACTGTTCTTGCACCTGTTGGAGGGAAAGCCGGGATTCACCCCGCTCTCTCCACAGGAGAGGGTGTTCATTGCACAGCTCCATGGTTTCCATAACGGGAATGTCAGAGATGTGAGTGAGAATTTACATTGTCATGGGCCTTTTTTATAGACTATAAATAGCGGCTGTCTACAGGACTATGGACCCCCTGTGTGTTATGTTCTTTTTTAAGAATATGGGTAACAGAAGGTTTACAAGAATACACTGTGGTACTCTTCTATGATATAGTCCAAAGAAACATATTAAAGACATTTATTTGTTGACGAATGATAATCAGCCTGAGACTCTAACTTTTATTCAATTAATAATGATTTGGTTCACATTTTTTTACACACACATTAATTAATATGATTTGGTAATTTTTTTTTTGTAAAAACAAAAAAAAATTAAGTACACTGTTTATCCCTTAGTATATCTACAAAAAAAACTGTTAACTTACATACTGGTGTATCATTTACATTTGTTTTACAAATATAAATATTGCGAAGCTGTTACTGACCTTCTATAAAGATGTCAGTGTCGCAGCGAGTAAACTTTGTTACAAGTAAATATAATTTGTTACTGACCACTTCCTGTGTGACATTTTATCAATAACAAAGATATCTGCAGTCTTTATTACCTTGGGAATTGGGATTACACAATTTACACAATGAGTGAAATAAACCATAACTTTTTTAATCAACTGTCTCTAAATATGTAAATGAATAAGAGTAATGTTAATTTTCATTTCTACATGGCATTTTCCAAATGTACCAAGAGAAATATTGACCATAGGAGATTTTGGGGCAAATGAATACCATAAAGATGATCAATTAGGTGGTTGATTTTAAATTTTCAATCCGGTCTAAAAATCGGTAAACATTTCAAGTGTTGTTTAAACTCTTTCTAGGTGATGAAGAAGTCAGCAAAACAAGTGATGCTAACGGACGTGACCGCTAAAGACCTGGAGTTTGACTTCTCGCCGCTGCAGGCCTTAGTTGCGGACCGGCTGGCTGAACTGAGTTCTACCGCGCGCGCCACCGCCCCAGCGCTTATTCCTCTCAGCGACGGGTATGATTTTTCAAACGTTAAATTGACAGTTAAATAACTCAATTTAAGAAAAAATAAAAGAAACCTGTCTTTAAACTTTTGATACATGTCAAAATCAAGAGTTAAGTAAAATAAATCCAGCAACACCTCGCAAGCTAAACCAAATGGGATTTTAACAAAAC
>OZ020290.1:11452320-11485760 GCA_963971205.1 Aethes cnicana | reverse complement strand
TACCCACCCCCGGGGTCACTGCCCTGCCCCGCCACCACACGCTACGTGCCGCCGCCCGCCGCCGAGGTACCCACCCCCGGGGTCACTGCCCTGCCCCGCCACCACACGCTACGTGCCGCCGCCCGCCGCCGAGGTACCCACCCCCGGGGTCACTGCCCTGCCCCGCCACCACACGCTACGTGCCGCCGCCCGCCGCCGAGGTACCCACCCCCGGGGTCACTGCCCTGCCCCGCCACCACACACTACGTGCCGCCGCCCGCCGCCGAGGTACCCACCCCCGGGGTCACTGCCCTGCCCCGCCACCACACGCTACGTGCCGCCGCCCGCCGCCGAAGTACCCACCCCCGGGTCAATGACCGTCACAATACCCGCCCACTCGGGGTCACTGACTGATACCGTACCCGTCCACTCGGGGTCACTGACCGGCACAGTACCCGCCCACTCGGGCTCACTAACCCAGTCTCTAACTATCCGCTCATCAGGCTCAAATCTAAAGAAGGTTATACCTGTCCCGTTTTACCCTACTTTGCCCAGGCGGTAGTATCAAAAGAGCGCCAAAATCCTAAAAAAAACCTGTACCTCTTTCAGAAGGCACATCTGTTTGTACTGTAGTGAATACGCGCACAGTAATATGACAAATAATTTCTTTGGCAGATGGTGTGGAAAAATCTAGTAAATCGCGGCGCACATATTCCGCTATACGACGCGCAGCTCGACGGACTAACGGGGCTGCGGCCGGCGCGC
The DNA here is from genome assembly GCA_963971205.1 of Aethes cnicana. NCBI lineage: Eukaryota > Metazoa > Arthropoda > Insecta > Lepidoptera > Tortricidae > Aethes > Aethes cnicana. The sequence continues at coordinate 11,485,016 of OZ020290.1, read as the reverse complement.
CCCGCGCCTAAAGACAAGCCCAAGGTAACATTCCCTTCAATACCTTTTGGAAGTGTATTACTAAATTAAACAGATAAACTTGTGTAAAATCAAGCAGGCCCCATTCATTTTTTGGCAAGTAAAACACGAATTCAACACAAAACATTGAATAACACCGATTTCAATACAATGAGGTCCACCACAGGGTACTGCTTACCAGTCGGCACCATTATCATGTAAAGTTTGGCTGTTAATGTCAAAGTTTGTCATTATATTGTTATTTACAAAAAAATTTTTAAATAAAAAAATAAAAACCGCCTTCAAACTCCGACAGACTGCGAAGTCAATGTCAAGTTCACAATATGATTATCATTTCTTTGGGTCGGTTCACTTGACACCGACTTCGCAGTCTGTCGGAGTTTGAAGGCGGTTTTTATTTTTTTATTTAAAAATTTTTTATCGGCTACAGTTTCCAACTATAGAAGTACATAAGTAACTCTGAAGTCCTCGAAATTGACACCAAAATCATCTACGTGCTAGCAAATTTCGAGGAGTTCCCTCATTTTCTCACGGATCCCATCATCAGAACGGAACCAAATTAATATGGGACCAACTTGGAAGTACCACCTTTCGAACAAAAAAAGAATCATCGAATTCGGTTCACGTTTACTATTTATTTTTGGTGAACATACATAAAAAAAAAAAAAAAAAGATTCCGACGAATTGAGAACCTCCTCCTTTTTTTGAAGTCGGTTAAAAAGGGGACGACTGCCTGGTTTCAGTCGGATAATCGGCCCTCTACTCGTAACCATTGTATGATTTTACCTATCTCCCCTGGGGTTACGGGTTATCCGCTCCCGCCCGTGTCCGCGCCGTTGCCCCGTAGAACCTTCCTGCAGCCTTGCAGAAGGCTTATTATCTTCCCTATCGTTAGGTCTTGTGAGTCCTCTTCATCTAAAGTTTATCATACAATAGTGTCAATGTCACTGTATGTGACATTTGAAGTTTCGGAGACCTCAGTGTTGTCATGTGTTGCCAAGTTAGCGTACAATATGGCATATAATGTGGTAAATTGGTCATGCTGAACCTCATGCCACAAGTGCCTCTCTCTAGCGACAAATTCATTCGCGGTGACCCTAATTCTAACTAATTTCAGGAAGAAAAAAAAGAGAAGCAGGAAGAGAAAGCGCCCGAGGTAGAAAAAGATGTTAACCCAGTGACGGAAGCTAAAGACCTCACCCAATTAGCTCTGAAGGGTGCCCTTAGCGTTCCGCACCAGCAGAGGCTTTTGGCCTTGCTGGACCAGGAACCTAGTTTGGTGTACGAGATCGGAGTCACACCCTATCAGGTAAGATCATGGTCTAAGAAAACAAGGTCTGCCGATCCGGGTGACGTGTCACCGTAACGTCAAAGTCGAAGTGCCACCTTATTGTGACAATATTTGTTTGAAGGAAATATTTTCTGTCGTTATCATGCAAAATAATTTATTTAGGCATTAAAATTATCATTTACTTGTTTAAGGTACACACCATAGGTCTAGTAAAACATAAATAAATGTATAGTCACTTGAGGCAATTCCGTGAGTGGGGTAATTTCGTATTTTTTATAATGTTACTGAAATGCAAAAATTAGAAGCTAATACCCAACGCTACCTACTCGTACACTATAGCAAGTACCCAACAAGAGGGAAGTGGTAATCCCAATTATTTTGCGTCACAGCAATAACTTTAAAATACGAAATTACCCCATTGACGGAATTACCCCTATTAAAACACTCACAGGATACATGAGAGTCGGGGAATATTTTAATACACCATTTGCAACACACAGCAGTGTGAATGAAGGTAGGGTGACACCCACACTACTACAGAATACCGGACTGTCATACTTGGCGAAGTATATTATTGTATCATGGGTAAGATTTGTAGCAGTTCAGAGCTGAAACTGCTGGTCGTAGAGAGCTCTGAAATTTAGCATGCAGGTTCCTTTGGGAGCGTAGGGACTGCCCAAAATTTCCACGGAAACGGGAAAAAGGGGACTTATAATTTTGTACTCCGGGCTGCGTAATCCTTACACGACTGATATGATATCATCACGACACAAGTCTTATCTTTGTTTTTTTGTCACCAGCTACCGGACCTCGTGGAGAACAACCCGATGGTGGCCATCTCCGTGCTGCTGAAGCTGATCCACTCGCAGCAGATCACCGAGTACTTCAGCGTGCTCGTCAATATGGAGATGTCCCTTCACTCCATGGAGGTCGTCAACAGGTCAGCATTCCTAGACTCGAACTGTGCGGAAAACACAGTTATAACTAACAGCTCACGGAATACTAGAGCTATTCGTAATACTTGGAGCTAGTGTACATGTAGCACTCCCAGGCTCGTACTGTGCGGCGGAGCCTCGCTATAACTAACTGCTCACGGAATACTTGAGCTATTCGTAATACTCGGAGCTCGTCAATAAGTCAGCACTCCCAGGCTCGTACTGTGCGGAGCCTCGCTATAACTAACAGCTCACGAAGTACTTGAGCTATTCGTAATATTCGGAGCTCGTCAACAGGTCAGCACTCCCAGGCTCGTACTGTGCGGAGCCTCGCTATAACTAACAGCTCACGAAGTACTTGAGCTATTCGTAATACTCGGAGCTCGTCAATTGGTCAGCACTCCCAGGCTCGTACTGTGCGGAGCCTCGCTATAACTAACAGCTCACGAAGTACTTGAGCTATTCGTAATACTCGGAGCTCGTCAACAGGTCAGCACACCCAGCCTCGAACTGTTCGGAGCCTCGCTATATCTAACAGCTCACGGAATACTTGAGCTATTCGTAATTATTATTATTATTATTTATGTGAGGGGACGACTGCCTGGTTTCAGTCGGGTGATCGGTCCTCCATTCGGAACCATTTCACCCATTTCCCCGGTCTCCCCTGGGATTACGGGTTATCCGCTCCCAGCGCCGTTGCCCCGTCGAACCTTCCTGTAGCCTTGCAGAATCCTATTATCTTCCCTATCGTTAGGTCTTGTAGGTCATCTTCATCTAGCGTGTCTCTTCCGGTTCTTTCCCATCTCGCCATTGCGTATGATGGGCATTTCGCTAGTAGATGTATTCCCGTTTCTTCTTCACCACATTCTGGGCATCTTGGGTCATCTCTTATCTTCAGAATAGTTAGGTGTCTGTTCAATGTACAGTGTCCTGTAATTATTCCGATAGCTAGTCTTAGATTGTTCCTGCTGTGTCCTATGGCTTGTGCCGTTCTTTTCCTGTCTATGTTTTTTATGAAGATCTTTGATTGTCTGTGACCCTCTAGACCTTGCCATCTTCGGTTTGCTTCTTGTATTGCATTGCGCCGCATTACTCCTTTTGTGATGTTGTGGGCTATGGGCAGTCTCGGTTCTGGCCCCACAAAAGTTTCATCGGCTCCTTTTCTGGCCAATTCGTCAGCCGTTTCGTTCCCGGTATTGCCCTCATGTCCAGGCACCCATGCGACTATCAGTTCTTTGTCCCCTTCCTCTGCCAGCCGGTTAAGTGCTTTCTTACACTCAATAACCAGTTTAGAGCATGATTCTTCTTTGTTGAGTGCTTTAAGTGCAGCCTGGCTGTCACTGTATATTGCTATCGTGTCGTTCTGGGTATCCGCCTCTTGAAGCATTTCCGCGCATTCCAATATTGCTTGGGTCTCTGCTTGGAAAATGCTGGCAAATCTTCCCAGATTGATGGTTCTTTTCAGTTCCGTCCCATTTCTCTGTCTGACGTATATACCCGCCCCAGATAGTTTGGTGGATTCCTTCCTCAAGCCGTCGGTGTAGCACACTGTTGCCGATTTGCTGTCAGTGGCTTCCCAATCTGTTCTGGATCCTATGTGTACTCTGTATTTCTTATCGAACGTCCTGCGCCTCCTTGTGAGGTCGTTGTTTGACAGGATCATAGACAGTTCATCTTTGTATTCATTGTCTATTTCCGTGTGGCCCTTGTCTGTGTATTTGCCTATCCATAGGTCTTCGCTTTTGAGCTTAAACCATTGTTCTGTGGCACGCCTTTTAACTATTAGGTCCAGCGGGAGGAGGCCCAGTATCATTTCCAAGGATGCTGTGGGCGTTGTTCTCATCGCTCCCGTTGTCATTAATGCTGCTAGTCTCTGAACTTTGTTTAGTTCGTTCTTGTTTGTTTTTGTGGCTGTTTTGTGCCACCATACAATTGCTCCATGGGTGACTCTAGGTACTATAATTGCTTTGTATATCCATAGGACTACCTCTGGGCTCATCCCCCAGGTTCTTCCGATGGCTCTTCTACATTGCATCATGGACATTTTCGCTTTTGCACATGTGTCCACGATGTGTTTTCTGAATGTGAGAGTTTTATCGATTGTCACTCCCAGGTACTTGATTTCCTTTACTAATTCTAGGTCAACGCCGTCGATCTGAATTGGTGAGATTGCGCATTGCCTCTTCCTCGTGAACAGTGTTAGCTTCGTCTTGTTTGGGTTAAGGTTTAACCCTTTGCTTCTGCACCATTGGAGTGTTGTTATGATGCCTGTGTTCATTATGTCTCTTACCACGCTTAGCACTTTTCCTACCACGAGGAGTACCCCGTCGTCGGAGTATACTTGCGTGTATATCCTCATGTTGTTTATCTTCTGTATTAATTCGTCTATTAGAAGACACCATAGTAGTGGTGACAGACAGCCTCCTTGTGGAAAGCCCCTTTTTGCCACTATCGTGTGACTTTCTGTGCCTAGTTGTGCTGTTATCAGTCGATGTCTGAGCATCTGTTTTATCCATCCTGATATTCCTTTATGTATGCCTTCCCTGTTTATGGTTCTCTCTATTGCCTCTGGTGACGCTCTATCGAAGGCTCCTTCCACGTCGAAGAAACATCCCAGTGCGTATTCTTTCTCATTGATTGCCCTCTGTGCCCTTGTTATGATGTTGTGTAAGGCTGTTTCCGTTGATTTGCCTTCAGTGTAGGCATGTTGGTTGGGGTGCAGAGGGTGATCGCTGACTTCTATTTTGCTTCTGATCTCTTTGTCTAATATCTTTTCTAGCGTCTTCAGTATGAAGGACGATAGGCTTATGCACCTGAAGGATTTTGCTTCCTGGTAGGTTTTCTTGCCCGGTTTGGGTATGAACACCGCCCTGACTTCCCTCCAGCACTTTGGTATGTAGTTGATGGTTATGCTACCATTGTACAGTTTCTGGAGGTCTGCTATGATGTACTTTAATGCTATTTGTAAGATCTTTGGGAATATCTCATCTGGCCCTGCAGCCTTGTACGGCAGGAAAGATTTGATGCTCCACTTGATCTGATCTTCTGATATTTCGTATTTAACAGTTTCTTCATCATTTTGGTTCTCCTGTTGTATCGTTATATCATTTCCTTCGTATGCTTCGCATTCCGGAAAGTGTATGCTCAGCATTTCTTTCAGTATTTCTTTCGGTTCTGTTATGAGTTCCGTTCCTTTTCTGATGCTGCCCAGTGTGCAGGTTTTGTCTCCGGAGAGCGTCTTTACTAGTCTGGCTGCGTCTGAGTATTTGCATGTATTTTCGCAGAACGTTCTCCAGCTGTCCCTGTCTCCTTTGCGGCAATCGCTACTATATTTGTTCCTTAGCTCTCTGTAGCTCGCCCAGCTCTCTTCGCTACCCCCTTTGAGGGCTGCTCTGAGTGCTCTTCGGGTTCTTTTCCTGTCCTTCTCTAGTGTCTTGTTCCACCATGGATGTCCCTTCCCAGGTCTCAGCTCTTTTAGTGGACATGCTTTGTGGTAGGCCTTCTTCAGTGCGAGGCCTAGCCTTGTTGCCTCTTCTTCTATTTTGCTAGGTGTTCTATATTCCTTTTCCTGACTTGGCTTCCATTTTCTGATTTCTTCTTCAAATGTCACCCAGTCTGTTTTCTTTTTGTTTCTTACAAGAATCTTCTCTAATTCCCCTTCTATGCTGAACGTGATCCTGCGGTGGTCCGAGAATGAGTCCGCTTCATCAACTCTCCAGTCATTTATGAGTTTGCTAATTTCGTTCGTTGTAAACGTGATATCTAGTACTTCTTGTCTTATCCGGTTTATGAAGGTGGGTACACTTCCATGGTTGAGCGTTTCCATCTCCGAGCTGACTATTAATTCTAAAAGGAGATCCCCTTTCTTGTTGCAGTCCGTGCTTCCCCAAACCACGTGGTGTGCGTTGGCGTCGCATCCTACAACAATTTCAATGTCCTTACCTCTATATCTTCCTATCATTTCTTCTAGCTCTCTTGTCGGTGGCTCGAAGTCTGTTTCGCTCGGTATGTACGCCGATGCGATGGCCACCTTAGTTTTCTTATCTGCGTTTTTCAGTGTGATCTCGATAGTTGCAAGATCCCTGTAACAGTCAGTTGCTATTAAACCTAGTCCTCGCACCCTCTTACTGGCATAGATGCATACTCTGGGATTCGACTCACCATCATATTGATATATGAGCTCGCCTCCCAGAGAGCTCAAGCCGGCCACACGTCCATTTGAGACGTACGGCTCTTGTAGTAGTGCGATGTCTATGCCTTCATCCACCACATAGCGGCAGAGTTCCACCATGGCTTCACGGCAGTGGTGAAGGTTCAATTGAAGTATCTTTATTTTTTTGTTTGTTTTTTGTTCATGAGTGTGGTGTGTTTTTGTTTTGTGTATAGGTGTTGTTGGTGTGGTTGATGTGATATGTGTGTGTGTGTGTGTGGATTATTCCCGTCCTTGTCTCGACTCTGGGCCGGCAGGGGGTTTAGTCTCCACCTGCCCTGGCCGGCTCGAACGGGGGTGTGTTGTTGTATGGGGGTGTGTGCGTGAGGTGGAGGCCGCCCTCCCCTCATGTGTTGTTGTGCGTGTCTGTGTGCGTGTGGTGGAGGCGGCCCTCCCCTCGCCAGTGCGGTGGGACCTGTGCTCCGTGCGGGGGGTTGCCTTGTTACCCTCCCGACGGCCCATATCCAGACCGCTTGGCTCAGTTTGTGCCAGCCTCCCAGTGTGTGCGGTGTGCGTGTTTGTGACCGTCGTTGATGTACCCGGTTTTGCCGAGTCCACCTTCGACGGTTTGGGTGTCTCCTTTGACGTTCCCGGTCTAGCCGTTTCCGTCTGCTGCTGTGTGGGTGTTGGGAGCAGTGTCTTGTTAGGCGCGGCATCCTTCGGTGTGTGAAGACGCTTTGCCAGCGCTTGTGTGAACTGATAGTTGAGCCACACGGGTTGAGCTACTACCTCTTCTGGCGCTGCAAGCACGTCCACTCGTCGAGGCGTAGCTCCTCCCGGTAGCAATTCTGCTTTACAATGTAGGGCCACGGGTCCTCCCACCTGTTTTCTACGCCGGGTAACCAGACCGTGACCCTACTTTGCGCGAGCTTCCTGACTTCGAGCTTGGTTCCCTCGTAGTCCCCAAGGTTGAGCTCCAGTAGCCATATCCCTGCCTCCTCGGTCATTGGTGTCACAAGGAAGAATCCTTCTGCCACCAACCCCGAGGTTGCAAAGGCCATCGCCCGGAACTCCTCCTTGGTCCTCAAGGTTCCCAAGGCCGTCGTCATGTGTTCTGTTAAACGTGTCCTTATGTAGGCCGCGGCGGCGTCGTCCAGCGGAGCGCAATCACCACGTCGGATGATGACGGCCAAGTCACTCTGCTCCCTGGCAGATTCCCTTGGACCGCCACCGCCCGTGTTCTGACGCTTCGCTGGGCGACGCTCTTCCGGGTCCGTCGACTGCCTCTTCAACTTCTGTGGGCGTGCAGAGGCCTCTCCCTGTCCGCGTCCCGCAGCGAGGTTGGTCGCTGCTAGATTTGGATCGGGATTGGCCTCTTGCATCCTCTGTTTCTTCCACTTCTTCTTATATTTCCTCCATTGTGCGTTGCTCATCCACTCCGTCGGCCTCTCGATCTCTGCCCCCTTGGGGTTTGAGCCAGAAGCTTCAGGTGCGGACTGGGCGCTGCTTGTTTCTGAAAGTAGATAATCTATGTCAGCCTCTACTTCGTCGAGGGATAGACTCCTTTCTAGATCATCAGCCAAGGCATCCTCTGAAAGGTCCTCACCTCTGATCTTTTCCTTTTCGTCCGTTGACATTGCCGTGGTCGTTGTTGTTGTAGGTTGGTTGAGTGCGAATTTGCCCCCCCCAGAATACGAAGGGCAGCCTGAGTCCTCACGGGACTCAGGGGGGGATTCTCCTGTTAAGGTACCCCCCTGGGGTAGTATCTTTTTGTCCTCACTCATTCCTTTGCTCCTTGCCGGGGCTGCCGGCCTCTTCGGGATGGGATAGGGTTGGGTAGGATGGGTGTGGGTGTGGATAGGGAGGGATTGAGGATGGGTCTTTGCCTGCCCCGTCGGAGGGCCCGCTCCCCCCGCCCTTATGAGGGGCGGGGCTTGCCGACCTCCCGACGGAGCGAGCGGGGTGGGGTAGGGATAGGAGGGGGAGGGGAAGAGTGTGCTATTCGTAATACTTGGAGCTAGTCAACAGGTCAGCACTCCCAGGCTCGTACTGTGCGGAGCCTCGCTATAACTAACAGCTCACGAAGTACTTGAGCTATTCGTAATACTCGGAGCTCGTCGAAAGGTCAGCACACCCAGGCTCGTACTGTGCGGAGCCTCGCTATAACTAACAGCTCACGAAGTACTTGAGCTATTCGTAATACTCGGAGCTCGTCAACAGGTCAGCACACCCAGCCTCGAACTGTTCGGAGCCTCGCTATATCTAACAGCTCACGGAATACTTGAGCTATTCGTAATACTTGGAGCTAGTCAACAGGTCAGCACTCCCAGGCTCGTACTGTGCGGAGCCTCGCTATAACTAACAGCTCACGAAGTACTTGAGCTATTCGTGATATTCGGAGCTCGTCAACAGGTCAGCACGCCCAGGCTCTAACTGTACGGAGCCTCGCTATAAAACTTGCATATCGTCACAGTCAGTGATAGCCCACGTCATCATACTTCTTGCCCACTCCAGATTGAAGTTACTCTGCAACATGATTCTTCTCTCATTTCCCTCTACTCTACCAGGCATGTCAGAATTCACAATTTTCCTTAACATAGGAACATAGCAACATTACAAGTATGGAGGGTTGAAGTAAAGGAGCGCAATCTTTGTAGTTCCAAAAGTGGACACCAAATCGGGTAGATTGGGGGCGCTGCGGTCGCCACTCCAGTCAAGCCACCTAGGCGGGTAGTCTGCAGTAGCACCTTCAGATGGCGCTGCTGAGGCGAAAACGCAGCGAAACCGGTTGTGAGGAGAGTGTGTTTTGTTTTGTTGCTTATCAAATCCGCTTGACACGTTTCGCCATATAAGATTGCGCTCCCAAGACACATTCCATACTCCATAATTACAAGTAATGCATGATAGCCTAAACTGCGCTCAAACATTTTAGTAACACTGTTATAAAAGGCGACAAAAAAAATCCACAGCTAGTGTCGAGTGAATGTTTGGCGGTCTTTTCTTTACCATAATGAAAATTGTGGACGCTGAGCTGGATCGTACAAAAACGTCGTCCTCTCCATACCTACTTTGTTAACCGAGGCAAAAAGACTACTGAAGCAACTTCATTTCAATTATTTATTCAGCAAATTGACCACATACCACATAGGGGCACTTTTACACGTCAGAAATAGTACATTACTACAGAGGCCGGGAAGGCATTACATTTGCATTACATGTATAAATTATATAGAAATACTAGCTGACCCAGCGGACTTCGTACCGCCTTAGAATGTGTTATTGGGTATAAAAAATAGCTTACGTCCTATTCTCAGACCTACTGAACACAGGCACCAAATTTCATAAGAATCGGTCGAGCCGTTTCGGAGGAGTTTGGTTACAAACACTGTGACACGAGAATTTTATATATTAGAGATATAGGTACGTAACGTACTAAAGTTACATTGAAGGGATGTATAGTAACAACTAACCCTTATTCTATTACTAGTTACTGCCCGCGATTTCTCCCGCGTGGAATTCGGTTATCTCGTTCCCGCGGGATCTATGCATTTTTCCGGGATGAAAAGTAGCCTATGTCCTTTCCCAGGATCCCAACTATCTCCATGCCAAATTTCATCCAGATCGGTCAAGCGGTTGAAGCGTGAAGAGGTAACAGACAGACAGACAGACATAGTTACTTCCGCATTTATAATATTAACTAGCTTTTGCCCGCGACTTCGCCCGCGTGGTAGTCGGTTATCGCGTTCCCGCGGGATCTATGCATTTTCCGGGATGAAAAGTAGCCTATGTCCTTTCCCAGGACCCCAACTATCTCATGCCAAATTTCATCCAAATCGGTCCACTCGTTGCGACGTGAAGGAAGGACAAACAAACACACTTTCACATTTATAATATTAGTATTTACCGATTCCCCAGGCTAACGACCTCCGTGGACCTCCCGGTGGAGTTCGTCCACCTGTACATCAGCAACTGCATCTCTACGTGTGAGACCATCCGGGACCGGTACATGCAGAACAGGCTGGTGCGGCTCGTCTGCGTCTTCCTGCAGTCGCTCATCCGGAACAAGATCATCAACGTCAAGGTGAGCCTGAGTGGATTCAAAATCAAATTCAATGATTTATTCAGGAAATTGGCCACGGGCATTTGCATGTCAGAAAATTAAATGATTCTACCAGGGCCTATCGAAGTCTAGTAAATTCTTTTCTGACGTGTAAAAGTGCCCCTATGTGGCCAATTTGCTGAATAAATGATTGAATTGAATTGAATTTAAATAGGGATCTCGCTCTTCCCTATAGGATCGATAACGCGTCGCGTGAACTTTAAGCAGCTAGATTAAGGGTGGGTTGATTCATGCATAGTTGACGGACTCCTGGTCGTTAAATATGGCCGCCGGGCTGTCATTCCATACAGAAACGTCATTTTATCCCATAGTAAAATATTTAACGTTAACGTTAACTTTAGCCGACGGTTTGAATCAACCCACCCTTATTGATGCGTGAGTGATCCTATAGGGAAAAGCGAGATCCCTATTTAAGACTTCGCGTAGAGCCCCAGCCGAAGAAGAAGAAGCCGAAGCCGCGGTGGCCTAGTGGTTTGACCTACCGCCTCTCATGCGGTCGCGGGTTCAAATCCGGCTCGCACCTCTGAAATTATTTATGTGCGAAATTCAATTTGAATTTACCACTGTGCTTTTCGGTGAAGGAAAACATCGTGAGGAAACCTGCACGCATCTGCGAAGTAATTCAAGGATGTGTGTGAAGTCACCAATCCTGGGCCCGCGTGGGGACTATAGCCCAACCCTCTCGTGATAAGAGGAGGCATGTGCCCAGCAGTGGGCCGTAAATAGGCTGTTGTAGTAGAGCCCCAGCGCTTGCCAGCCCATTGTTGAGAACAGTCCGTTACTCGTATTTTACACAGGGTCGTTTTATCTTGGAGTCCCGACGCGTCACAAGATGGCGCTATTAGAAAAAGTATTACTATTATCCTTTTTTAGGGTTCCGAAGTCCACAAGGAACCCTTATAGTTTCGCCATGTCCGTCCGTCCGTCCGTCCGTCCGTCCGTCCGTCCGTCCGTCCGTCTGTCCGCACTATTGCTCGGAGATGATTAGGTCTAGAGAGCTGTAATTTGGCATGAATATGCATGTTAGTTACGCTGACAAAGTGGTACAATAAAATTTTGAAATATATTTTTTTATAGGGTACCTCCCCTACTCGTAAAGTGGGGATGTATTTTTTTTTTCTTGCGTACCCCATGGTGCGGCATATCGTTGAATAGGTCTTAAAAAAATATTGTGGGTTTGTTAAAACCATTTTTTGATTAAGTGATGCGTTTGTGAAATATTAAGCTTTAAAGTGCTATTTTTTGTTAGAGTCACGTGTCCCCCCCCCCCCCCTGCCAGCTAAATGGTGGTATTTGGATGGCTGAAAAAAATCACGGTTGTGGCATATATAACGTAGTTGAAAGGAAAACTATCAGAGCTAAGTAGGCTGTACAAACTTACGAGTAATAGTCGACCAACTTATAATGATGATTTTTCTCGAGCGGCAGGGGCGTCGGGCGGGCACGTCATAGCACAGGCTAGCTAGATGCTAATAAGTCTTAGAAAGGTACTCTGGGCATCCTCAACTTCGGAACCCTATAATTTGCGCGTGGCCCGACACGCACTTGGCCGGTTTTTTGAGAAAAAAAAATTAAGACATGACCGTCTAGTCTTTACATAATTAGATTAACTGCCCTTAGTATTTTGCAATTCAATTCAATCATTTATTCAGCAAATTGGCCACATAGCGGCACTTTTACACGTCAGAAAAATAATTTACCAGCGCTTCCTAGACCCATTGCTTGAGAAGAAGCGCCGCAACAAACTCAAGCAGAAGGCCTTTTTTCAAAATTTTCAAAATTTACATTACATGTTTAAAATATACATATAGGTACGTACTAAAATTACATTGAAGGGATGTATAGTCCTTAACTTAAACTTAAATCTAAGATCTTAGAGATGTATAGTCTCCAAGGGTCCAGAAAAAAATAATATTATGGAGATAGATAATATTATTTTTTACATGTCGACAGTTTCAAAATGTCAATAAATAATGAAATACATCATGTATAAAAGAGTTCATTAATACATGTCAATAAGAACATGATGAGGTCTCTCGCTTAAAATGTTTGACTTAGTAATATATTTTAAGCTAATGATTATTTTTAAACGTCCTTGCAAGCATGAACAGACCGGACCCCACAGACAGACAGCTTCTTCTTTATGCAAAATTAATGTTTTCCTATTTCTATCTACATTCTCAGGAACTTTTCATCGAAGTGGAAGCGTTCTGCGTAGAATTCAGCCGGATCCGCGAAGCCGCCGCCTTGTTCCGGCTACTCAAGCAATTAGACGCCGAGCCCGCGCACAAAGACGCGAAGGACCCCTAACCCTGGCCTGGGAATCAACTTGCCGCAATATAGACGGCTTATAAGCTGGTCTACTGTTTCTATTTTATTGTTGGATTACGCTTCTGCCTTCAAAGTGTGTGAGGAACTTTGTTAAGCAATAATAGTAATAACATAAAGTTTGTTCTCACTCATTAAAGTCTAGATGCCTGGGCTGGCCTGTCTTGCACTGAGATACTTGTTGAATGAAAGTTTATTAATTTCGCAACGTACCTTGATTTTGCACCGCGACGAATGAATCAAATGCTCGTGCGCGGAAATTGTACCTGTTTTTTTACTAGACAGAGTTTTGTTAGTTTGAAAACTTTCAAATGTCCATCCATAGCTACCAGCATTTCATATGCCGTTTGCCTTATCCGCCAATATTTTGGCATTTTTATTTTTCATCAATGTTAACACTAAATAAGACTTACTTTTCATAGGGCATGTGAAAGGTTAACCCTACAGTAATGTAGTTTTTATACTGCAACAATCCTCAAAATGTGTTTTGAACATTTGACCTAGCCTAGCTCTTTACTGTAAGTAGTTAATAAATGAAGTTAATTTATATAAATTGCTCATTATTGTTCCTCTTTTTGGGCCATTGGGACAATAATAAGCCACCCGGCTTATTATTGTCAATCAAGGAGACATTTGATGATGATGTAAGTGTACTTTGCACTTACATCATCATCAAAGCTCAAGGTTTATGGATAAAAAAACCAAATACAGTCACAAAATTTATTTCAAACTACATATACCCAGTGTACAAACTAAAATAGGCGACAGAAATGCCAAAAAGTATTCAATTTAAGACTTAGCACCTTCCAAAACCTTTCTCACTTCGTCATCAGTGGCAAGATCCAGCGGGGAGCAGTCCTCGCTGTCCTTCACCAGGGTAGCCCCTGCGTTGACCAAGATGGAGGTAGAGTTCAGATGGCCACAGAATGCAGCATAATGTAATGCTGTCTGCCCACTTTCATCTATGGCATCAACAAAACAACCTCCTTTCAAGGCAGCCACCAATGCTTGAGTAGCATCCCGATCAGCTGCCCAGTGCAACGCTGTCATACCGTCCTCACTCCGCTCATGCTTCAGCTCAGGGTTTTTAGCCAACAGCTCTGTGACACGCTGTGCACAGTTCTCCCGAGCAGCGTCCAGTAATGACAACTTATTCTGGTCAAGCTCCGGCTCTGGGGTGTACTGGTGGGAAGATACTGTAACCCAGGTTTCTTTTACTTTGGATTCAACTAAAGAACACTCAGGGTCGCATTTCTGAACCAGCTCAATGTATTTTTCCTTGGCTTTATCTGAAGCCAAGTCTCCGAGAGCTCTCCATGCCTCCCACTTTCTTCGGCCTCTCCCGTCCAGCCATCCCGGCTTTGGGGTGTTGCAAGGACCCTCAGTTCCCTGCTTGTATAATCCATAGAGCTCTAAAAGCTGGTTGTTACTTAGTTCTGAAGTTAGTTTCCTAACATGGTTGGCTGCCTTGTTGAAAGATATGTCTAGAGGTGACTGCTCATCGTCCGAGAAGTCGGAGTCAGGCTTGGCAAGTGCCTCTGCCATTCTACTAAGTTACAGATTATCTAGTTATTCTGCACCTGGACAGACAAGGTCAGACCTTCTAATGTGTGATGTTGTTTGTTGGTTGCATCAGCTGCACCAGAGGGGCTGACAAACTCAATGAACCCGTAACCTTTGCTGAGGCCAGTGGAGCGGTCAAATATCACTCGAGCAGTCTGCACTGGACCAAATTGAGCAAAATACTCTCTTAGCTGGCGATGGCCCACCGTCCACGGCAAGTTGCCGACGTACAGGCGAGCGGCTCGAGCGGAGCTGGCCATTACCTACACACACACAACTTCCAGTAAATGCAATGAGCGGTCACCCACCAAGGCCCTGTAGTCGACGCCGGAGCTCTCGCTGAGAGAATCCAAGTCGAGCAGTGCCCCTTTCAACCCCCACTTCTTCAGGAGGGCTTCAATGGACCAGTCGGCGCTGCGTTCCTGATAAGCACACAAAAATTTCGCGTCAGTACCGTCCAAGAGATAGGCTACAGTTGACAGGACTTCCTCAAATTGTGACGGCTCGTAGAAACAATCGGACGCGAGAAGCAAGTCGAGTGGGCGCAGTGAGTGTACGTCGGCCAGGAACAGCCCCCACGCGAGGCCCAACAGCTGCACGTCGCGCCCGGGGACGAGCTCGTTGGCCACGCAACAGTCGGACAAGTGCCGGAGCGATCGCGGCAAAGCGACGCTATCTGTCAACGTTACTTGTGCACCGCACTTCGCAGCCAAGATCCCAGGCAACCCGGTCCCGCAGCCTAGCTCTAACACTCTCAAGCCGCGCAAATGCCGACGCTGCGTCCACAAATACCAAGCCAACAGCGGCGCAGACGGCCACGTGTAGAACGAGTAGCCAGCCGACAGAAGTTCAGGGATTACGATCTCTAAGTAATCACCTCTGGTGTCACCGTTGGTGCTTGACTTGCCACGAAATACGAACTTCTTTAACTGGCCGCTACCAGAATGAGCATCGCTCATTGCATAAGCATTTCCAACAAAAACAGAATCCTCCACCAAAAATTCGGAAGAGACGACAAAATTCACTGTCAAATTTCGTGTTGCAATTACAAAAAATTCACATTCCACAATAGCATCACTGAATAGCAGTAGCACCACAGAACAAATTGTAGCACGTGATTGTGGGATAGCAGAATTATTTTGAAATTGCTTATTTTTTATTGAATTACACAATGAAAAAATAAAATAATAATACATTGAATAAATGCCATTTATTAATTTAATGAATGGGTAGAGAAGATAATAAGAACATTTTCCTCTACAGTGATTTGGTTTTTTACCCGAAGAAAATATTTATTATTTATAATGGCAATGATTTTATAAAAACTGTTTAAGTCAATGTATTTTTTTAGTTGGATGAATTAAATCAAAAATCAATATTTGAATATCAATAGAATAATATTTGATGTTTTTAAATATAATGGATATAATATAATGGTAGCAGTACACGATTTTAAGAAAATTTGGTATAACTACGTCAAATCATGGGTCTATCATTCAATTTGCTTATCAATCTTATCATTCAATTTGATCAGCAATTTGTAAAATCATTCACTCACTCATTTGTTATTGAACTTTTGACTGGCGGGTACAGTGCCGCGTTGTTAAAAGTTGTATTTATTAATTTTAAACTTTCATTAAATTTGAATTGAAGCAAAATATATTAAATACAACATGTCTGTAGCATCCAAAGGTATGTTTAGTAAAGTATTTTTTATTAAATCTCTCAAAGTGTGGAATTGTTTACGAGACCGGTGTGGGGTCAAACTCCAAACTTTCTTACAACGTAAAATGAATTTTGCTTTTATACCTTTAAACATTAAAATATGTACTCAAAGTTGTTATTTTTTTTAAATACGGTTAATGATTTACCCATGATTGTTTATTTCTAGTGTAATGGGCAAAATTATGATATTTTTTCTTACACCTGATTTTGCCGAGTGCCAAATCTGAAACCTTGGCATGAATTTTGAAGTTAAAGTCAAGGTCTATTACTATTACATTATTATATCACACTTTACTATTAATACTTTATTAGTATTAAGTATTAGGAATTAGATAAGACACAACATAGTAGTAAATTTTGTTAGTGGCATTGTTTTTCTATTAAGCTGTTTCTATAATATTTTACTTTAAAGCTGTTTCTTTAAGTAATTTTACCACAATCACTTACGAGATCTAGTAGCAAAGTCGTAGTCCTAGTCCAAAGTCCGAGACATTCATACTAATATTATAAATGCGAAAGTTAACTCTGTCTGTTACCTCATCACACTTCAACCGCTGGACCGATTGAGATGAAATTTGGCATGGAGATAGTTGAAGACCCCGGAAGGACATAGGCTACTTTTCATCCCGGAAAACGCATAGTTCCAGTGGGAACGTGATAATCGAATTCCACGCGGGTGAAGTCGTGGGCAGAAGCTAATATTAGTTGGCTGGTTATCCTTAGATTAAATTAGACCCACTGAGACTTAGCCCATTTATACACTGATGAGTAAATCCTTTTCATTCCACCCTGTCATAAGCCAGCCTCCTCTACTGCTTCCCAGTTAACTGCAATTTGTCATCCAACCAGTTTGTTAATGATCTAAAATGGAACCCTACATGTGCGTACCCAGCTTTGGCAGGGGCGGGGGGGGCAAGCGCATATTTATTAATTTTTCGGGGCATTTTGTATGGGAAGACTACAATCCCCCTTACGCCCATGGAACTCCATTTGCACTTACTTATTCTAAGAACACCCTCTTTGTGCCAGAAAAAAAAGCCTACAGCACTTTATCTCTCGTTTATTAGGATACCTACAGTAAAATCAACAAATAGAGCCAAGTACCTACATTGATTGGCCCTTTAAACCAATTATTTACCATCACATTTTCATATCATAACAACTATATTCATTCCAAACTAGGTATATTCATCGTCGGCGCCAAGCGTACCGCGTTCGGTACATTCGGTGGCGTGTTCCGGAACACATCGGCGACAGAGCTGCAGACGCACGCGTTCACCGCGGCCCTGAAGGAGGCCGGGGTGGCGCCCGCGGCCGTCGACACGGTCGTCGTCGGGCAGGTGATGTCGGTGAGTGACGTGTTCCAGAACACATCGGCGACGGAGCTGCGTCCGCACGCGTTCACCGCGGGCCTGAGAGAGGCCGGCGTGGCGCCCGCGGCCTTCGACGGGCAGGTGATGTCGGTGAATGACGTGTTCCGGAACACATCGGCGACGGAGCGGGAAAAAGGCATAGTTCCCGCAGGAACGCGATAACCGAATTCAACGCGGGCGAAGTCGCGTGCAGAAGCTAGTATACTAACTAGGCATAAACATACTCTTTCTGTTTGCCAGGCCTCCCAGACAGATGGCATCTACACGCCTCGCCACGCGGCGCTGAAGGCCGGCATTCCTCAGGACAAACCTGCGCTTGGCATCAACCGGCTCTGCGGCTCTGGGTTCCAGTCGGTCGTCAACAGCGCTCAGGTCAGTCCCAGGTGACCCCACCAAGGCCTGCACCACAGTGACCGAACAATCCCACCTCGCACGCAATTATACAAGGTCTCACGACTCCCCTCAGTGTCCCATAGCCATATATATTGGAGCAATACCATTGGCAGATTTGGACCCATCAAGCCAACATGACATAACATGGATAAATGAAATAAAACTTGATTTTTCAAAATAATGAACCCGACTGCATACAAACTTTTAATATACCCAGTATCAGAGTCACATCAAGCCGTTTAGGCTACAGAGCGTGCCAAAGAAATACACACTCACACACTCGAAAACAAACCCACCTAGTGCAGTCGGGAAAAAGTTCAGCTGTCATTAAAGCATCCCATCCCTCCCCCAGGACATCCTGACAGGCGCAGCAAAGATCTCCATAGCGGGGGGCGTGGAAAACATGTCCCAAGCCCCCTTCGCAGTCCGCGGGGTCCGCTTCGGAACCGCCCTGGGGCAGACCCACGTCTTCGAGGACACACTATGGGCTGGCCTGACTGACTCCTACTGCGGCCTACCCATGGGCATGACGGCTGAGAAGCTGGGGGCGCAGTACAAGATCACCAGGGATGAGGTGGATAACTTCGCGCTGAGGTCGCAACAGAGGTGGAAGGCTTGTGAGTAATTTTTTTATTGTGTACTGCTTGATTTTAGCGTTTACCCTCTCGTAATGAGCCTGTCAAGTGTCAAGGATGAAGGGGGGGTGAAATCTATATCCATATCCATATTAATATTATAAATGCGAAAGTAACTCTACCTGTCTGTTTGTTACCTCTTCACGCTAAAACGGCTGGGCCGATTGAGATGAAATTTGGTATGGAGATAGTTGGGATCCCGGGAAAGGTCATAAGGGTTTTATACCGGAAAAACGCGTAGTTCCCACGGGAGCGCGATAACCGAATTTCACGCGGGCGAAGTAGCGGGCAGAAGCTAGTTAATATTATAAATGCGAAAGTAACTCTGTCTGTCTGTTACCTCTTCACGATTCAATCGCTGGACCGATTTGGATAAAATTTGGTATGGAGATAGTTGGGACCCCAAGAAAGGACATAAGCTACTTTTCATCCCGGATAAACGCATAGTTCCCGTGGCAACGCGATAACCGAATCCCAGGTGAAGTCGCGGGCAGAAGCTAGTCAAAGATATTTGTGCAACGTAAATCATGGATGGCCTCTAAGAACAGTTAACCTTTTTTAGATTTCATGATTTCATGATTACTAAACATGTCTGAATTAAATCTTATCTATATTGTAGTTTTGGTTGTTCAGCAGTTCATTCGTGAAAACAGACAGTTTCACTTTCGTTATTAATTTTGATGTACGAATTGTTAACTTAGAGCTGTCACTTGGTTCCAAGTATGTATTTTGATTTCAACTCTACTTTGATAGTTTAATAGTATTTTTGCTGAACTGATAATAAATGATATTTATATATTCCATTCTTTCTAGTTGTTTTGTTTGTCTCAAAGTAACCGGTTTGAAAATACTTATACTTTTTCAAGCTGATAAGTGATTACAAGAGCTACCTTTGCTCGACACAATCGGTTTAAAGCAGCTGTAGATACCTAGAGATATGAATAAATAACTATGCATAGAGTCAAAGTCCGCGCAAAGTATAAAAAAAAACATATGTGTAATCTTATCTTTTGAGTGATCTTATATTTAGTTCGAAAAATGTTGCATAATATTTATGAATAATTGTTTAATATATACAGGGTCAAGCAAAACGTTATGACGATATTTTAACCACAGTATCAGTTATCTAAAGAAAGGAAGAAATCATTTATTTATAACGACATGCACAATAAAAGAAGACATACACATACAATACAAAACATACAGTCGCTATAAAAAGGCCCCGGCTCAGCGGGAGCTGGCTACCAAATTAATAGCCAGCGCTGGTCTTCCGCCGGGCCATACGAGTCAATCACGGAAGGCCACACAAGACAGACACAAACGTAATAATATATCGATTCTAAGCATGTTTCCTAGGTTTTTAATTTTTTTCGAGTTGGTAAAAAAATAATTGTATGGCTATGGGATTGATGGCGTGTGTGTGTGAGAGAGAGATATTTATTTCAAATATTTTCCATGCAACTTAAGACTAGTTTACATGAATGATTTAATGTAATTTATATAAGTGAGCGATACCTGAATCCCATACAAATTTCATTTTTTTACCAACTCGAAAAAAAAATACCTAAAAAAACATGCATAGAATCGATAGCTGATTCTGTGGGAAAAATATCGTCACAACGTTTTGCTTGCCCCTATATACATACACTCGAGAATAACATATACATAACCCTCCTGGAGCAGTCGGGTAAAAACATAACCCTTCTTCTGGGGCAGTCGGGTAAAGACAACCCTTCTGGCGGGTAAAAAATGTTAACCTCGTCCCCAGCCCACGACGCGGGCGTGTTCAAGGCCGAGATCGAACCCGTGACCCTGACGGTGAAGCGCAAGGAGGTGCAGGTGGCTACCGACGAGCACCCCCGGCCGCAGACCACGCTCGCGGGGCTCAACAAACTGCCGCCCGTCTTCAAGAAGGAGGGACTCGTCACCGCTGGCACTGCTTCTGTAAGTCAAAAGAAACAAATTAAATATTTTAATTGGTATTTGAATTCGACACATCTAGTTCCTCTTACATGTCAATTTTAATCTAAACGGCAGTTCCGAAAAAAAATCGCTAAAAAGAAACGCCACGAAAAGCTCAGTAGAAAGTTAACTTTAAAACCGCGGCGCGATGGAGTAAAAATTACAAAAAAATGGGAATATAGAATTCAACAAAAACTTCAAATGAAAATTTGTTTGAACAAAATCGTTTATGCAGTTTTTGAGATATCGAATAATTTCGGTAGCTACGGAACCCTTCATATAAGCGAGTGCGTCATCTTGTCGGGTTTTATTGAATTTAGATTTGTAAAAATTTATTTTACATCACCCTTGGCCATATTGTGGGATTTTCTGCCCGCTATGCGGAGAGAAAATCTCACTTCTTGGCCAAGGCAAGACGTAAAACTTTTGACAAACCACGGGCGGTAATTCGTAAAGCCTCAGATCGCATATTTATGACACAGAACCTGCGATCTGGGACATTTACGAATTCACCACCCTTGGTCTGTAATGTACTATTATGTGTCCCAGGGTATCAGCGACGGAGCCGGCGCCATAGTCCTGGCCAGCGAGGAAGCCGCTAAGAACCTCAAGCCGCTCGCCCGGCTGGTGGGCTGGTCCTTCGTCGGAGTGGACCCCAGCATCATGGGCGTGGGGCCCGTTCCGGCCATCGAGAACCTGCTTAAGGTCACCGGGTACAGCCTCAACGATATCGATCTCGTCGAGGTGAGTAGGCTGATGATGAACATGAAAAATGTTTATTTAGTTAACATATTTTTTTTACACGAAATCGAGGCCTTGGGATTTCCTAGTAAGTGTCGGGTCGGGGGTTCGCTTCCGGCTCGCACCTCTAAGTTTATTTATGTGCAAAATTCAATTTGAATTTACCACTGAGCTTTTCGGTGAAGGAAAACATCCTGAGGAAACCTGCACGCATCTGCGAAGTAATTCAAAAATGTGTGTGAAGTCCCGAATCCGCACTGGGCTCGCGTGGGGACTATAGCCCAAACCATCTCGTGATGAGAGGAGGCCTGTGCCCAGTAGTGGGACGCAAATAGGCTAGTGTAGTAGAGGACCCGAGTAAAAACAAAGAATAAAGACGAAGGGCGAAGAGGCGGTCTTATCGCTAAAAACCGATCTCTCTGACAAAGACTGAATAGCGAATGTGTGAAAAAAATCCTAAAAGCAGGCATACATTTTTAACGCCCAATTCTTCGTCCGCAGATCAACGAAGCCTTCGTCGCTCAGACCCTGTCCTGCGCCAAAGCCCTGAAGCTGGATCTCGAGAAGCTGAACGTGAACGGCGGCGCCACCGCCCTGGGCCACCCACTCGGGGCCTCGGGCTCGCGCATCACAGCACACCTCGTCCACGAGCTCAAGTAAGCCTGGTCACATCACAGAACATTCCATAGTACTACAGTCAGCAGCAGAAGTAGATAAGCTGTCCAGGTGTTCAAAATGACCTACACACGCCCTTAACGCCTTAAGAATAAGGTCGTGTGTAGGTCATTTTGAACACCTGGACAGCTTATGTATTCTGCTGCTGACTGTCATTTAAGAGGGTTTATCCCGAAAGTTGGCAACGTCGCATATAGCTGTCAAATGTTACGCTGTTTTTATTAATTTCTCAATATTACTGAATTAAAAAAGAAGTTATCATTCTATGGTTGAATGACGCGTCTCGTTTTATATTTGTTGGTTAGGCATTCAAATGATAAGATTACTTTAAAATGCAAGGAAAATGCGATGGAAATCCTCTAAATTAATGTTTTATTCAACCATAGAGCGATAATTCATGTTTTCATTCAGTAATATTCAGAAATTAATGAAAACAGTGAAATATTTGACAGCTATTTGCGACGTTGCCAACTTTCGGAGTAAACCCCTTTAATAGTACTACATACAGAATGGCCACGGAATCACCCGCCTGAATCCAGCCGGCGCGCAACTCGCGCCCAACTCGCCCTTACCGTCATCTGTTTCATCCGGAGATGGAGAGTGAATCGTTGACCCGCGTACTGGTACACACACATTTACAAGTGTACAGACATCCTCACACGCTAACCTTGACACTTCATTCGAATTGTGTTCGAAATCATGCTTTTATAAGCCGTATCCGCCGTGAGCTAATGCTATAAGTTACAAATCGCCCATTGTAAAAAGGCGCAAGTAAAAAAATAACGCTAACCCGTTATGCTTATGGAATGGAAAGCAGCGCAGTGAACCAACCTAAAGCTGATGACAATCTTATAGTGAACTTGACACCGAGTTTGCAGGCTGTCAGAGTTTGAAGTCGGTTCTTATTTTTTTTTATTAAAAAAAATCATTTTTCTAATGATAAACTTGTTTTCAGACGCCGAGGACTAAAGCGCGCCATCGGCTCCGCCTGCATCGGTGGCGGTCAGGGAATCGCCGTCATGGTCGAGGCCGTCTAAACAGCACCCTCCTTTACCACCACGTCGGTTAAGCTCCATTAATCAATACCAAAATCAACTTAGTGGCGTTAACTTGAAGGCGCAACTGTTAATCATCTCAGTAAGAATACACGACGACACAATATTTGTTAACCTTTTAAATGTGTGTCTACAATACCTACATACATATCAGGTGAAAAGTGAAGTCTATAAGACATCAATCTGTCATCGCTCCATTGTAAAACAGACATAATATGTTCGTCAGCATAAGGTTAAATTTCACTACTGATTATCATGCTTGTCGCCGTCAATAACTATTGTTGAAAATGTCAAAGTATGTCTTTGAAATTTGAGCCTATGAGGATTACAGACAAAATGCTAACACAAGATTGTGAGATTAAACCTTTTAACTGTCAATTATTATTTATTATACAAAAAGAAAGGACTGAATTGTTTGTTATGTAAGCGCAAAGTTATTTACTTCTAGGAAATGTATACACAAGTTAATATACCCATCATAATAAAGTGTTAAATACTTACATATATCACCTTGAAAGGAATCTATTTTATTACATGCCTTAATACTCGTGTAAATCATGTTTGAAATTGTATTTTAAAGTATTTATACATTTTTATCGTTTTAGGATTCAATAAACGTTTCTTAAAAATTTGTTATTTTATTTAATCGTTTTTTTAAGGTGACCGAATGAATCTTATCATACTTTACAGTTTGCTTTATTTGATATATCTAAATCTAAGTTATTCTTATGCGTTTATGACAACCATATCTGGTTGCTATTTCGAGTAGTATCTTATCGATAATCCCTATCAAGTCCCTGGACCTGTTTTCGTAATCTATGTTTTTTTAATTTTATTTCATAACTGGTAAAAGAAAACCTTCATAATCACATTGCATCTGATGTAGTCAGGTCAGACGCATGCAAAATCTAACTTAAATCCATTTTGACACTTAGAGATTTGATTGTGATTCCTTGTTGACAAAGCTCCCCAAATAGGTAGATTAAATTTTCTTTTCACTCCTATTCGAAAAGGAGTGCTTTGTTGTTGTTGTTCGCCGTTTAGAGGGAGCAAAATGCAATTTTTCTCCCTCTTCATTTCTGCCCCGCAAACAGGGAGCCAAAGTATGATTTTGCTCCCTAGGGAGCAAAGTACGATTTTGTTCCCTGCTGCTAAAGGTTTTTTCATAGAAGTGAAAAGGAGAGTGTGCAACACGATGGCAAAATTATTTAAACCGAGATAAAATATACCATTTTGCTCCCTAGTCACACGATCTACTATTTCATCATCTAAGGCGGTCACATTTGATGTGACCTACGTAAACTACTAGCACAGAATATTTAGTAGTACATACTACATACATATAGAATGGCCACAGAATCACCCGCTTGAATCTGCCGGCGCGCAACTAGCCCTTACCGTCATTTCGGTTCGGAATCGTGCTTTATAGGCCGTGTCAGCCCTGTGCTACTAGTATTTACCTAAACAACCTACTTAGTAGGTATATTCGCATCCCACTGCTCAGCTCACAGATTAGAAGATGCTCAGCTGACTGCCATGCCGTGCACAGGCTTGTTCACCACGAAAATGTAAACAGCTATTCAATAATAATAATAGCATAAATAAATATATGTACACTAAACTTGTACTTGTACAGTCAAGGATAAATATAAGTACTTACCTACTTATCCAGTCAAAGAGTCATAATTTTGTTTTTCTTTGTGGACTTTGTAACAGCAAAGTAGATAGGTGCTAAAGTCTTTTGGTCGGTCCAAACCAAATACCTACTGTAAATGATAAAATTCTATTATCACTCATTGACGGCGGCGACCGGTTTAGCAGCTGACGTGCGACAAAATGGCTGTGGCTATAAACAAAGGTAAAACTTTAAATATTTACTTAAGTAGTAATAAATACCGATTGTATACGCTTTTACATAATGAATAGAGCCTTTTAACGAATAATCTATTTACCTATAGTGATAGAATTATTAATTACGAACACGATCGATGTTAAGGTTATGTTTATTTCAACAAAGTTAACTCCATGAAACTAATCAACACGCTGAAAACTTCGCGTATGATAAATACTTAAACGTTTTACAACTAGGCTAAGGTAAATGACAAAACAATAAGAGAAATGCAAGATTAGATGTTGTTTTGTTTCTGATTCAATTTTATTAAGTTGAACGCCCGCTTGATACGTCTAGCTATAAATCCTTAACCTCATTTAGACTCTGCAGTCTCAGCAATAGAGTGCAATGTTTGTCTTCGGTTGACCTTGACCATCGTTGGCGGTTCGCGGTGCTATCACGGTCAACAAAGTCACTTTTTACTCGCTTTCTTTTCGACGAGTATGCAAGTGAAAATGTTGGATGTGTTTGGAGATTATGCAAAAAAATTATAATATGTAGTGATTAGGTAGTTTGAATTTAATACGAATTGTTTTTTAATTTATATTATTTCTATTTTTCCCCGTAGTTGAAACTTAGATAAAAGTGTAGAAATGAAAAAAAAGGCTAAGTGCTTCGGCGCCCGCCTTCTTATTCGCGTGGTCCTCTCAATTCTCCAAATCCTGTAATTGCACCTGTGTTCGTGTGACATCGCAGGTATCTTCATAGTGGCGGCGAAGCGCACGCCGTTCGGGCGGTACGGCGGGCGGCTGCGCGACGTGCACCCGGCGGACCTCCTGGCGACGGCCGCGAAGGAAGCCTTCAGGGCCGCCGGCGTCGCGCCCGCGCTCGTCGACACCGTGAACATAGGACAAGTCAATGGGGTGAGTGTCGAGTAGGCTGCTTTGAATGACACCCACGAACGCCACTAGCGCCTCTAGTGGATTTTTTAGTCTAGGTCACGTTCATTGCAGAGTAATGAAGATACTAGCGAGATAAAAAATTTCAATCTATATCTATAGTATCAAATATCATCTAAATCCGTTCCGTAAATAGAGCGTAAGACTAAATAATTTCCACTCATACATACAATGTTTCACTGTGGTTTCACGTAGATAACAAAGAATGATTTGAAATTTGAATACGACGATCAACCGACCACAAACACTTGGAATGTTGTAGGATACTTTATACTACATATTAACTGCTTTTAAATTTTATATAGTACCTAGTTACTTACTTATACTCTACTGTTCATGAACTACCTAAGTAAGTACATAGATATATGAATATATGATTATGTTATGATGCTATTGATTTTTGTTAAGGTTCCGAAGACCACAAGGAGCCCTTATAGTTTTGCCAATTTTGACATGTTTAGTTTCACTTCACCACGAGCAAAAAGACTGGTCATTTTTTTCAACATCTGAAGAAAAGCAACGGAGTTACGTTTGAACATGAGTCCATATTCTAACCAGCTACTGTTATAGCTGAGCGGCACGTCTGACGGCGGACTGGCGCCGCGGCACGCCGCGCTGAAGTCGGGCGTCCCCCAGGAGCGGCCAGCGCTCGGCGTCAACCGGCTCTGTGGCTCTGGCTTCCAGGCCATCGTCAACAGCGCACAGGTAACTTAGGTCTCTTTCGTTTACAGGCACATACGCGCACAGGTTTACTTACACAACTTAGAAGGCGCGTGCGATTGAGCAAAAATAGACTGCATCATCGGCTTAAGTGCTTCACTGCGCGCCTTCGAAGTTGTGTCGTGCTGTAGGGACTAGTTAATAGGATCTGCGAGCAAACAAAGTTGCAGAACACTTTTTCACAAGCACCATTGGCATTGATCTGATAATGAAAAATAGTCGTCTCAGTAAGACTATGAACTTAGCAAAGGGGTTTGGGTAAAATTGGCTTGAATTGCGAAGTCTGTGGCCATTGATGAAATTTCCATGGTAGATAGAGCACATCAAAACAAAACCTTTTTTCTATGAAAGTAATGAATTGAAAGTTAGCTATGATCAAAAGATCTATCTAAATTTTCTAGGACATCATAACAGGCGCAGCGCAAGTGTCTCTAGCAGGAGGCACTGAGAACATGTCAGCTGTGCCTTTCGTAGTGCGCAACGTTCGTTTTGGAACTACCCTCGGCCAGAGTATTGAATTCGAAGACTCGTTGAACAGAAGCTCTCTGGACACGTACTGCAACTTCACCATGCCGCAGACTGCTGAGAATCTGGCTGAAAGATACAAGCTGCAGAGGAGTGAGGTGGATGCTTTTGCGTTGCAGTCGCAGCAGAGATGGAAGGCTGGTGAGTAGAAAAACTAAAAACGGATGCTGTAATGGCAGTAATGGAACTGATAGAGTATCTAATCTTATGGTGCAGAAATTGAGGAGGGTGAGGGTGAGTGAGGTATTCCTCACTCACTAGCTCCACGGTCATGTTATGAATAGGGATGAAAGCCATATATCTAACACAGAGAGTTTTTAATATGAACGTGGAAAATAGGGTGGAGGTAGACCAAAAAAGATGTGGATGGATTATGTGAAAAAGGATATGCTTAGTGGGTGTGAATTAGGAAATGACGGGTGATAGAGAGAATGGAAGAAAGGAACAATTTGTATGTACTTACCCCACGTACGTAATGTGGGATAGTGGCAAAGGAGATGATGATGATGATCACGTTCAGGGTATGCACATCATGATAAATAGAGGTGCAATAAAATATAGCAAATGGACTGCATAATTGGCGTAAACAGTGGAGTAGCTTGAAATAACTTACGCCGTCTTTCGATGTATGATACCCGGATTCTATTGTCATTGTCCCAATCTGAATCATCCGACAGTTTTGCTAGTTAGTAATGTACTTTTACAATGTCATATCGTGTATAGCCTTCGACGCGGGCGTGTTCAACGAGGAGATGGCACCAGTGACGGTGCGCGTGAAGAAGCAGGAGGTAGTCATGTCGGTGGACGAGCACCCACGCCCCGAGACCACGGCCGAGATGCTCTGCAAGCTGCCCGTGCTGTTCCGCAAGGGCGGCGTCGTCACCGCCGGGAACTCCTCGGTGAGGGACCGTCAATGCTGTCAGTGCCAATAGCTCGCAAGTATTAGGGTAGCGACCACGTTAATTTCAAGATCCCAAGCTCTCTAAATTTGGGACCGTGACCGGATCGATTACCATAAATTTTAATCACTGCTTTCCCGCAGGGTGTGAACGACGGCGCCGGCGCACTAGTACTGGCGAGCGAAGAAGCAGTGAAACAGAACGGCCTGAAACCGATCGCGCGGCTGCTGGGCTGGTCTTTCGTGGGCGTGGATCCTAGCGTCATGGGCATCGGCCCAGTGCCCGCTATACAAACTCTACTCGCAGTCACTAAGACTAAGCTGAGCGAGATTGACTTGATTGAGGTGAGCTTCTGATAGAGATGTTGTTATAGACACTATATGTTTATGCATTTAGCGGCGTGCACATAGTTTTTCGACAGGGTAGACAAAAAAAGTTATTTAGACTTTTGCGATTGATAATGGCTGCGATATACTAAGTAGACGATATTTTTTTGTCTGTATGGAGTGCACACCACTATATGCATTCTGTTATTCACAGACGTGTGTAAAGTCCTCAATCCGCAATGGGCCTGCGCGAGGATTTAACTCCAAACTCCGATTGCTCTGTGAAATAAACCTTCAAAGTAAATAGTGGCAAATGATGGGCAAATGAAACCTTAAAATTACTACGTCCTATTACTGCTTTAATGATGTTATAGTTGTTAACCTATAACCATTATGTTGCTGTAGCCTTTATATCAATGGCAATTAGCAATACCTTTTTGACTGTCTGACCATGTGTTTATGTTGTATGAGTACTGAGTAGGCTGTGACAGTCAAAAGTCAAAACGTTAACTGCAACTTCATATTTTGTTGTATCCTCAGATCAACGAGGCCTTCGCAGCGCAGACGTTAGCGTGCGTGAAGGAGCTCGGCATCGAGCAGAGCAAGCTAAACGTAAACGGGGGCGCTGTCGCGCTCGGGCACCCCGTGGGGGCTTCGGGGGCCCGCATCACCGCGCACTTGGCTTACGAGCTCAGGTAGTTAAAGGAAAAACATACGAATGCCTCATAGGAGACGCACGTAGGCATAAGAAGGCATGAAACATAACTTTTGGGAGTGCGCAAGGGATATTACACTTTATAGCACTAAGACCCTGCTTCGATGGAAACCATAAATACCGCCACAACATTTTCCATTATGTCCAAAGGTTTAACTGGTAGAGAATGCCTTATGGCATTAAGTTCACCTTTTGTATTAGTTTTACTAATGTGCAATAAAGTTTAAATAAATAAATAAATAAATAAATGATGGAAATTCAACGGATTGGTGATTCCTCTGGTGTTTCCAATGTCGATAAGCGGCAGTGTCCACTTTTGATCAGGTGGGCCGTCTGCTTGTTTGTCGGTCTTTGCGATAATAAGGGTCTTACAAAATCCATACTAATATTATAAATGCGAAAGTAACTGTCTGTCTGTTACCTCTTCACGCTTCAACCGCTGTACCGATTGAGATGAAATTTGGCATGGCGATAGTCGGGTTCCCGGGAAAGGACATAGGCTACTTTTTATATCGGAAAACCGCGTAGTTCCCGCGGGAACGCGATAACCAATCTCCACGCGGGCGAAGTCGCGGGGAGAATCTAGTATTACATCATTTTTCAAAGCTTGTCAGTCAATCACGGTCATCCAACCTGGGACTGTGTCGGATAAAGCGCCACCAAGTTCTAAAATAAAATAGCAGTAATGACTATCTTCGTTGTTAAGGTAATGGGTGTTGTTGCGATAAAGAGACTTATTATGGAAGAGATATCAGTTGGACTTTAGTGTACAGTCTAAAGTTCCATTTTCGCTATCACACGATAACGGGGGGTTTCAGATATCAGATGTTTACAAACTTCTCTAGCGGTATTTTGTTTTGCAAAAGCTACACTGGCCCCATAAAGTCGAATGGTTCTTCTTCCGGTTGATTTTTTAGAAGGAAGATATAAAAATCTAGTTCTTTTTCCAGGCGTCGTGGTCTGAAGAGAGGCATCGGATCCGCGTGCATCGGTGGAGGGCAAGGCATTGCTCTCCTTCTTGAATCCGTCTGAAGAGCATTTCACACAAGGAAAAGAAAATTCTAGAACGTACTACACGCTTTAAGATTATATTATATTTGTTAAAGCTACAGACCTCAGTGGTTCTGTGATTAAGAGCAATATTCATAAAAGAAAAAAATATTTGAATTTTATGGCATACCTACATGGAACATAATATATATTTCATAGGTAAGGTATTTGCCTATTTTGGTATATGAAAGTACTGCTAGTCCATTTTAAAATCATGAAACCTATTCAAGATATTTATTTGGATAGGAAGGAATGTAAATGTATTAAATACGACTGAATGTTTTTAAGCAACAAAGTTGTTATATTTTGTACTTATTGTTAAAAAATATATTTGAAATAAACATATATTTTCTTGTAAATGATTTTTCATTCTTTTTTAAATACTAAGGCTAATTTGTTCTTCTGTATCGATTTTACCAGTACTACCTTAAACACGCATTTGTTGGGAGGTCATAGATAGAAATCCTAGGAAGGACTACCTACCTAATTCTTAATTAAAATAAATTCTATAATGACGTAGACCACGTCTTATTTAGGTAATTTTACTATAACAGGTGTTAAATATCTATAAAATATCACAAATAGTTATTATGTAAGTTTTCCTCATAACATTTATACAGAAATGTAGGTAGGTACAACTGATAGATAAGTAACATGATTTAATCCTATCATAACCCATTTCCTTTCACTTGTCGTATATATCAAAAATAAATTCTCAAAAACAAATAAAAAGCCGCTCGAACACACAACGGCAATATCGTGAACGCAAACTGATAAACCAATCTCACTTTATTGTAGCTACCCGAACTGTATGTTCTCTTGATAAAATTGTTTACGACGAATAACAAAGTTGCCTTTTCACGTGGCGAAAAATGGAACTAAAATTACAACGTACAAAAATATGCTAACCGCCCGACGACAGCGCCAACGCGACGTATATTGACAACATTGTGAAAGTTGAACACACTGTGATTTTATTAGTATTCAAAATGGCGCTAAAGAGCAAAGGTACGTTTTCATTATCAATGTATATGACAAAAGCAGTAGTTGTCATTAATTTATAGATTTATGATCTTTTTGTTACGGTGCAAGGATAGTAGACTAAATAATATCGTAGAGAAAAACTTCGCTTATCGTAAATTCGAAATTCTGATGCTCGTTTATCTGCGTTACTACTGTAAGATGAAATCTCGCACGTTTTTCGTGTGACTTGAGAAAACTGTTGATTATATCAAACTGTATAATAATATTGAGAGTACAAACAAATATTACGTTGCTACTTATGTTTAAAAAAATCAAGGCACTTATCATTAATTAGTTTGTTTACATGGATGTTTATCATGTTTATTTTTATTGGAACAGGAGTTTTCATTGTTGGCGCGAAAAGGACGCCATTTTGCAGTTATGGCGGTCCGTTGCGAGAGTTGCCAGCCTCCCACGCGTTCGCAGCGGCGGCAAAGGAAGCGATACATTCAGCCAACCTAGATCCCAACAGTATTGACAACTCTGTCGTTGGAAATGTTAATTTTGTGAGTACCCTAAGCTCCTTATGCATAGAAGTATAACTATTTCTTTGTATGTTCCGGTATGTTTACTGATCTTACTTGAAGTCCTGAACTAATATTGATAAGATTATAAACTCAGGAAGAGCCTCCGAGCCTAAACCCTCTCGTGATGAGACGAGGCATGTTCCCAGCAGTGGGACGCAAATAGGCTGTAGTTGGTGGTGGTGGATGCTCATACAACGCAATGGCTTGACAAATAAACTTCATCTGCTAATTCCGCTATCGACTTTTTTATCAGCTCTTAGAGTTCTAAAATATGACCGAACGTTCTTTAATGTAATTTATACGCATTTTCAGCTAAGCCAGTGCGATGGCGGTAAAACAGCACGCTACTGCGGTATATATTCTGGTGTTCCGCTTGACAAACCCGCTCTGGGCGTCAGCAAGGCTTGCGGAACTGGTCTCCAAGCTATCATTACCAGTGCTGTGGTTCGTAAACTTAAACATTGTAATAAAAATCTCAGTGGTGATTTTATCACTGCGAATTCTCATCTGACATTCTGCCTTAATTTTATTTCCCAGGATATATTGACGGGTGCAGCTAAAATATCCCTAACAGGTGGCACAGAGAACATGTCATCCTTACCTCTTTTAGTGCGGAACGTTCGCTTCGGGACTGCGTTAGGAGGATCGTATCAGCTCGAAGATTTCATAACGAAGCAGTATCTCGATTCGTACACTGGGCTCACCTTGCAGCAAATGGCAGATGCTGTGGCAAAGAAGCATGGAATCACGAGAGAAGAGGTGGATGATTTTGCGGTTCAGAGCCATATGAAATGGAAGGCAGGTGATTAAAAAGCTATTGCTTCGACTTGAAGGATTTTCCAATTGCACAACTAGAAAAAACAAAGTTCAGTTGCAGAATATTGGGTCAGTTGTTTATACTCTCCAACATCCTTGCAGGTTACGAAGGTGGTGTTTTTGATGACGAGCTGGCAAGCTTGACCGTTGATGTAAAGAAAAAGGAAGTGATTGTGGAAAAGGATGAGCTGCCGCGAACTTTCATCACTGCGGAGCATCTGACACAACTCCTACCTCTAGATGGCCTATCAATAGTTACTGAAGGCAATTCAGCTGTAAGTTTAAATTTTTCATTTAGGTATGTATCACTATGTACCTACCTAGTTATTTCATATTAAACC